>CAUYPK010002122.1:0-15083 GCA_963574355.1 Loris lydekkerianus | reverse complement strand
CCAGCTCCATCCATGTAAACATGAAAGAGGTAAAGTCTCCATCTTTCTTTAAGGCTGCATAATATTCCATGGTGTACATATACCTCAATTTGTTAATCCATTCGTGGATCGATGGGCACTTTTGAACCCACTACCTCTGGTATATGGGGCTGGCGGCCTACTCCTTTGAGGCACAGGTGCTGCCCCTCCTTCTGATTTCTTATCTGTGATTTTCTTTTTAAATGTCTTTAGTTAGAATTTTCCCAAATGACAGTCACTCTGAATGAGTTGTCTTGTGCTGCAGTTGTCAGCGGGACGATCTGGATGTAAGACCATCAGCTTTATCTAAACTAGAACGGAGCAGCCCCTGTACTGACAACTGCTTACTGTGAACAACAAGCCCTCAGCCAATGACTTGCCAACCATCTCACACGCAAAAGTTTTCTCTTTCTTTTTTTTTTTTGTCTTTTTCACAGTGCAGCTTGTAGATCAGCCTTTAGTTAAGCTAACTTCTGACCATAGAACTCTATTTAAAAAATCTTTTCAAATCTCTTGTAATTCATATTTTAACAGGGAAAAATAACTGCCAGCTTTGGAAGTTAGGCAATGTTTGGGTGTGTTGTCTTGGAGAGACTTTTCCCAACGTATGAGAATGCTTCAGGGGACGCACCTGCTGTGTGGCTGCAGGAGTCCTTAACATGGCGCTATGGAGAAAGGGAAGACATGAAATGCAAGGCCTGAGTCCTGGTGCTGTCACGAGCTGCTGATGAGCCTCGAGGCAGGTTTGTGAGCTCTCTACACCTCAGTCTCTTTCCTTAAAAAATAAGCCCCTGAATTAGATTCTTTTCCATTTTTTCTCTAGTTCTAACAGTCTCTCCGCAACCATGTATGTGAATGTGGGTATGTGTGTGATTGCAGGCAAAGGTTTTTTAAAGTTGCAAGCTCTTTAGATTTTCATGATAATGTCTGACTGTTCCTCACACTCTGAAAACAAGCAGCTTCTTGGTTTGTTTCATGAACCACAGAACTGGAAAAAGCTCACAGACTTTGAAAGCGGAGAGACGCAGGTCCAAGTCCCACCATTGCCACGTGCTAACGGCATGACCCTGAGCAGGTCACTCTTACTTTCAAAGCTGCATTTACCTCCCTCCTAAAATAGCCATTCGGATGTCTGGTGTACATTCTTTGTTGTGGTGAGTGAGTGGCGCCGGTATTGGCACAAAGTTGCATGTTTATAAATGGTAGCTATTATATTGTAAAGGTTTGATAAAGACATTTGGGTCTCCCAAGCAAATGACTGATAGAAGGACAGTACTGTCATTTTTCATTTTTTTCTTCAAATGTATGAGGTAACAAGTTCTTGACTGAGAGAGAGAAAAACAAATATCCAAACTCTACAGGCTCAGTTTCCTCATTTATAAAATCAAAAGGCACAGCAGATGATTTTTAAGGCCTGTCTGTGAGTGTATAATTTTTCTATCTGTCTCATAAACTGGATCTGGATGTAATTCCAAAGTAATTCAAAGAGATAAATTCCAAAATGGGATTTTAAGTAATAACAGCATCATTGAAATAAATTTAAGTCTGACTACTTTAGGGACAGTATTTGTTTGGATGAGTGATTCAAGTCAAATGATTCTAATGATACATGTTGAACGCCTACGGTGCTCCATTCAAGCAAGTCTCTTGGCTGAAGAGAAAGAGGAAAAGAGGGCAGGAAGTGATTGAGACAACATGAGGTGGAAGAAGGTCGGGACGAGAGCAAGGTGACAGGGCAAGGCCATCTCTGTCTTGTCCCCAGTGGGACAATGGCCTGCTTGCATGGGAACCTTACTTTATTCAATGAATAGTTTCCTGAAAGTAGCTTAGAAGCATTTGCAAAATGAACATATGAATGTACTATTGAAACCACTCCCATGGTAAAATTGGGTTTTTTGGAGACAGAACCTTACTTTGTCACCCTCAGTAGAGTGCTGTGGTGTCATAGCTCATAACAACCTCAAACTCTTGGGCTCAAGCGATTCTCTTGCCTCCACCTCTCCAGTAGCTGGGACTACAGGTGCCCGCCATAACACCTGGCTATTTTTAGAGACAGGGCCTCACTCTTGCTCAGGCTGGTTTTGAAGTCTTGAGCTCAAGCAATCCACCCACCTCAGCCTCCCAGAATGCTAGGATTGCAATTTTTTGTAAGAAGAGATGTTGTTCTCTAATTGTAAATATATATTAGATTTGCTAAAAAAAAAAAAAAAAAAAAAGTTCAACTCTAGTTCTTTTCCTGGAGAGGAAAAGTGATGTCAAGCCGCCCTGGTGAGAGGCCAATGTGGGAACAGCTTGTCTGGCCTCCTGGGCTCCCTGGGGAAAGTAGACGAAGCTAAGGAATGGACACATATTCCAGAACTGGACTTTGAATGGGCCTTTGGCCAAACTTGGCCCAGTTTCTCAACTGAGAGAAAGCGCTGACCCAAGCTAATTGCTGACTCCCAGCCAACCTGCTTTGGACACACTGTCCTCTGCCAGGCAGGCCAGTGTCCTCTCCCTTAGGCATTGCTGACCAAGGGAGGGACGTTCAGGGAGAGGAAGCTGGCTCTTCCCGCCTTTGCTGCATAGTTCCAGCTTGTGTGTGGCTCTCGTGATTGGGCTTGGGGGAGGAAGGGGAGGAGAAGACTGGTGAGGGGAAGGAAAGGCAACGGGGCCACCCACGGAGACGCCGGGAAAGCTGGGACAAGCCAGAGGGAGTCATCAAGGAAAAAGAGAACAAGCTGAATAAGCTTGGGGGTGAAAGGGAAGAAACAGAAAGGGTTCAGGGGAGCCTCAGGAACAAGATGGGAAAGAAGGGGGAAGAGGAGAGTCCCAGGATGGAAAGTGAGCTGGGAAGGCACAGAAGCACTGGGGTTAAGTTCAGAGCACCTCAGTTGTGACCAGACCCAACATTCACACCTTCTGGATTTAGAGAAACGTCCTGTGATTCATTTTTCACTTGCCATGTGCATTTTCTTTAGAAGTCCAACATGCAGAATTTTTTTTTTTTTAAACTATTTCTTATTTATATACTTCTGTAATTATAAGGAATTTGGGCACCAGAGCTCTTTTTCCAGAAAGATTCATGAGAGGACTTCTTTTGCAGAGACTGTGTCTGTAAAAGCAATTGAAACAGGAACAGACGGGTAATAGGTTGGTGAGGGGTGGGGAGAGGAGGAAGATGAATATTCAAAAATAGGTTTGTGTTCAATATTGAAGTCGCTGCTTTAGTTTCCACATGAATGTAAGGAATTTAAGAACTGTGTCACATCGGACTCACAGATAATCCACATGCCCTCTTCCCAACTCCAGTTGTCAAAGCACTTTGGGACACAAGAAGATTGTTGGTAGGACTCTTAGTTCTTCTGCAGTACCTATCTTCCTGGAGGTAGAATCATAAAGGCAAAACCCCCAAAAGGACCGGAATCATCTGGTTTAAGTAACCTATGGGTTATATAAACATCCTTAGGAGATAACCAAGGATGAAAGTCAACATATTTAATTGCTAAGTCACGAGACTAACCAATCAGAATTGGCCCCGGACATAAACAGTCCTAGAGATAACACTTTCAGGGCAGCTTATTACTCTTCATTTAGCTGTTGGCTCACTTGCAGTTATGTTTCTAATCATTTGGGGTTCTTTGTTTAATGTCTGCCTTCCCCGGCAGACTGTAAGCCTGTCGAAGGGTTCCCTAGCACGTTGTAGGTACTGACTTGGCCAGCAGCCCACCAGTGAACTGGAGGGAGGACATCTCATCTCATTGTGTTGTGGCTGAGTTAGAAGTGGCCTTATGTCATGGAAAAGCCCTGCCATCAGGACAGTCGCTCTGCTCACGTCCCAGCTCTACTCTTCTCTTGCTGTGTAATTTTGAACAAGTCACTTGCGCTCTCTGCACTTCTGACTCCTTTGCTATGAAATGACAGGATTGGATCTGCTGATCTGAGTGCTCATCCTCAGAGATTCAGACACCAGTAAAGTGGACGGGGGAGGTTTGCTTGTGACTAAAACAAAATATTTCAAACTGGTAAAAACTGCCGAAGACTACCAAGAAGAAAAGTGGGAACAAGGTCTTGTATGAAATATGCTCGGGTTGCACAAAACAAGTGTTTCTTTTGTTAACAAGGAAGGCCATAGGATATGATTACTTCAGCGGCCACTGAGCTTCCTGGGCAGCTCTGACCAAACTAAAGATACCTATCACTCTTGTTCAAGGTCCATTTCCTACCGAGTTGTCACACTGCTGAATTATTGTTGAGTTGAAGTCCAAAAGGGGAAATATTTTGCAATCTGAAGTTGGACCCTGGAGCTATACAACCATGATTACTGATACAGATTTTCCCAGAAACACCCAGAGTGCCAGGGTCATACCAAGGAGCCCTCGTGTTCTGTGTGCGATTGTGGGTTTCCTCTGCTGGTGGGGCTGAGAGTCTCCATGCACATTTTCCCAAACAAACGAGTGAAAACATTTTATTCTACCTCTTCCTGAACCATTTATTCTTTTTAAATCATGTGTAAAATGAACTTTTATTTTTATTTTTTCAAAGAAACAAATTTAAGGCATACAACATGATGCTATAGGATACCCATAGCTAGTAAAATAGTTACTGTAGCAAAGCAAATTAACATGTCCATCATCTCATGTAGTTACCCTTTTTTGTTGTTGTTGTTCTGGGGTCAAGAGTACCTGAAGTCTACTTATTTAGCAGGAATCTCAAAGGCAGTACAATTGTATTATAGTTCTCACGTTGCACATTAGATTTCTAGTCTTGTTCATCCTGTTTCTGCTACTTTGTATCCTGTGACCCACATTCCCACAGCTCCTGATAACCATTGTTTTATTTTCTATCTCTGTATACTTGACTTTTATATTTTTGTTTAGATTCTACATATAAGAGCAATCATGTAATCTTTTTCTTTCTGTGTCTGGCTTTTTTCACTTAGACTAATATCCTACCTGTCCTCTAGGTTGTAGCAAATGGCAGGATCCCCTTCCTTCTCAAGGCTGAATGACGAATGTTCCATTGTGTGTATGTAACAGTTTCTTTAGCTATTTTTCCATCAGTGGATGCTTAGGTTGTCTCTTGTCTCTGCTGTTGTGAATAGTGTTGCAATGAACATAGGAGTGCAGATACCCTTATGAAGCAGTGATTTTATCTCCTTTGGTTATAAACCCAGAACCTTTGGTTATAAACTCATGATTCTTCTGGCTGCAATTCCTTTAGGAACCACCATACTGCTTTCTATAATGGCTCTATCAATCTACATTTCTACCAACAGTGTACCCCCTTTTCTCCACACCCTTACCAACATTTGTTTTCTCTTGACTTTTTAATGATAGCCATCATAACAAGCATGAGGTAAAATTAACTTTATTTTTAAAATTAATTTAATTTAATTTTTTTGAGACAGGGTCTCACTATGTCACCCTCGATATACCCCAGAGTGCTGTGACATCACAATTCACAGCAACCTCAAACTCTTGGGCTTAAACTATTCTCTTACCTCAGCCTCCCAAGTAGCTGGGACTACAGGCGCCTGCTGCAACACCTGGCTTTTTTTTTTTTTTTTTTTTTTAATTGCAGTTGTCATTGTTGTTTAGCTGGCCTGGGCTAGGTTCAAACCTGCCAGCCTTGTGTATGAGCTGGCGCTGTAACCAATGTTCTATGGACGCCGAGCCATAAAATAAACTTTACAACTTTTTTACATAGTTTAATTTGAAAAATCACTTTAGGAATATAGGTCTCATTAATCTTTTCTTCTTCCTTTTTTTTTTTTGAGACAAAGTCTCACTCTGTCATCCTGGGTAGAGTGCCATGGCATCATAGCTCACAGCAACCTCAAACTCTAGGGCTCAAGCATTTCTCTTTGCCTCAGTCTCCTGAGTAGCTGGGATTAAAGGTGACTGCCACTGTGCCCAACTTGTGTTTGTATTTTTAGTAGAGACAGGGGTCTCACACTTGCTCAGGCTTGTCTCTAATTCCTACACTCACCTACTTCAGCCTCCCAGAGTGGCGGGATTACCACCACCGTGAGCCACCGTGCCTGGCCAAGAGTAAGGCCTTATTTATTGTCACAGAAAGAATCACTTATGCACTGAGTCAGAGGATAATGTGACCATAGCTTCCTGAATCTTAACATAGATGCTGTCCAACTACTGCCAACTTTTAAACTCCCACTATTTTCAGAGAGTATATGATAATAATGATAAAAATAATTACGGTATAATGTGTTCAAAGATTCCCAAGACAGGCATTCCATAACCCCAGCTTTCCCACTACTTGGGCATACCTCTTTGAGCCTCCGTTTGCTCCCCTGTGAGCCCATCTTCCAGGCACCCAGAAGCTCTGGCTTCTGTGGAGAGCCTCAGAGGTCCAGGTGGGAGGCATTGGGAACAGACAAGGACCAGCAAGAAGATGGGGTTCTGGATTCCCATTGCCAGAGCTCTGATTTTGTCTCTTATACCTATTCAGAGTCTGCATAAATTTTACTGATGACAATAACTAAGAAAATGCCAGGAAGGCTATGTTAAACAGTGTGATGAAAATGTGTCAAACAGTCTACAAAACCAGTGTATGGTGCTCCATCATTGCATTAATGTACACAGCTATGATTTACTACTACTAATAATAATAATCATAAATGGTAAAAATAAATAAATAAAATAAAATTTATTGATGAAAAGATTCTGCTCCCTATAAAGATTTTAAAAGCACAGGATTAAATGACTTCTAAAGACATTCTCAGTTCTTTTTTAAAAATGTCCTCTGAGTTAATGTTCACATAAACTCAGGAGCTCAGGTACTTACACACACACACACACACACACACACACACACGCACACACACACCTTCCACAATAAAAAGAACCAAGATGACTGGTTAACACTTCAAGAAACAATTTGAAAGAGAATCTGAATGTCCTTCCCTCTGTATGCTCTGCTGTCCTCCAGTGGGTTCCTAAGCCCTGCATTTGACTGAGTCTTAAGCTGAAAATCAAATCAGCTACAGCTGAAGGAAGCTTAGATTCCATCAGTCCCCCTGAAGCAAATCTAATGTTTGGAAAGGGGAGTGACTTGCCCAAGGTTATATAATAAGTGGGTGGCAGAGCCACAATAGGAGGTCAGGTCTCTGAATCCCAACCCTGTGTCCTTCCCACCACACCACAGTCTTGAAAAGTAATGAAACTACCAATGAAATGACTTAATATCCTGTAGTGATAGATTCCCAAATAAAAATATTTCTTATCCATCTCTATGGTATGGGTATTTAGATCTATTAAGACCCTAAAATAAAAATTGCACACATATGTGCTCTCTGTCTCTCTCTCTCTCTCACACACACAGGCATTTTGCCAAGGGGATAAGGAGTAATGAAAAATCCTTGGCAAGTGGGTACTTCAAAGCTTTAGAGAGTTTATCTGAAGAAGACTTTGAATAGAGTGCAATGTTTTATGAGTTCTCTTAATCCCCAGTAAATGTGGCTTGCTGAATAAGCAGAAACATTTTTAACGACTGCTAAAGAGTTATAGACACTGGTCTCTGACTGGGTATTAGAGTGGGGTTTCCTGGGACCTTGAGTCTCTTGCACACCAAGCCTGGAGGTAGAATTTGTATCTATGCCACTGGTTCTGAGGTAATGAATTTAGAAAGCCCAGGGCTCTTTCTTCTGAAGGTCAGTGGCCAGTTACTATTTACCTAGTTCTAACAACTACTGCTCCTACCACCACAAATAATCTCCACCCCTACCTCCACCACTGAGAATGACCCTGTAGCTCGTTTCAGCCTCACAATATCCCTGGGAGGTATGTCATGTCTAATTCCAGAATCCCTTCTCTGGGTTGGAAGTGGATGGCATGCCAGAAATTAAGATGAGTTCAGTACAGTTTGTAGACTTTAAGCCAAGAAGGGGGCTCATGTCTGGGGAAGTTTAGGGGAGCTGGTCATGGTATAGGAGACAAGAACTCTAAAGAAAGAAAAGGCCTAAAGCTTCATGGTTCAAAATTCAGGGAAGGAGACTGAGATCAGGGCAAGCATCAGAGAGCTGAGAGGCTATCAAGGCATTAAAGCCAAGAGGGCAGATATTGCCTCAGGGCCAGAGGCCCTCCCACCTCTTCTCTGTAACTATCCTTACAGCTCCTGCTTCTGGGGCCTCTGGGCAATTCCATTTCAGGCAGCAGCTTCAGTAGGGCTGGAATTTGAAGAATTTGTCCAGTAATTTGGAGCTTATTATCTGTGGGTAGAATGAGTAACACAGGGCATTTTCAGGGCAGGGCAAGATTTCAGACTCTAGGCTGCTGATTCAAGAGCTATGACTTCCTGGGGTCTCTTTCAGGGTGCACACTGGGTCCCTTATACCTATCCTCTCTTTTACAGCAGCCCCAAGTGGAGTTCATATCACATCCTATGTCTCATCCCCATTCTTATAATTAAGACTCATTTTTAGGAGATGGGAAGTTTTATTATTACTTGAACACTGTGTAGACTTGGGTAATATGCCAATGCAAGTCTACAGTGGATTAATCAAACTCACCAAAGATTATAGAGTGAGAAAAGGCAAAAACAGAACATGAAGTTTACCTGAATTGTTATTGCTCCGACTGTCTGCATCAAAAGGAATAAGACAGGAATTATGAAGAGTCAAGGTGGGCAAGATCTCTCAAGGCTAAATATGTAGAAAGGAGACAGATGGTGAAATAAAAATTCAGCAAGAAAAAAGACACATTTTAAAAGAGGATATGTTTTCAGAGTTATTCATATAGTGTGTCTACTTTTTAAGTGGAAATTTAAAAACAAAAATCAGAAATGACATGTCTGTGCCCAAAGTAAAAGGTTCTGACTTCTTCCACTCTCAGCACTGGTAACTTAAAACGGGGTGGGAGAAAAATAACTGTGACTCATATCCCATGCTGAAAGAGTGCAGATTTTCAAGACAAGAAGAGGCTGTGGGAAAGCTCAAAGCCCATAAAAAGTAGACAAAGACTTTGGAAGTGAGAAGAGAGGCAGAGACTGCTAGAGGGAAGAGAGAAAATAAATCTAGAGAAATAAAGGAAAATAAACTCGAAGTATTAAGAAGAGAAGGGAATTTACATAGAACACATTTTTTTTTTTTTTTTACAGTAGTCTTTTATTTTTAATACCTATTATGCTATGAATTCGTAGGGAAAAGGTTCCAGCAGCTCAGGCAGACATCTTTTCATTGAACATGGAAAATCTTACTATGCCTATTATGCTTTGAATTCATGGCGGATAGGTTCCAGCACCTTATGTTCCTGTTCTTTTGGTTCTCCTGTGTGCTACAGTGTACATCTATTATCCCATACATTCATGGGGAATGGGTTCCAGCACCTTTTGTTCCTGTTCTATTGGTTCTCTTGCTTCTCCTGTGTACTATGCTGTATACCTATTATGCCATGAATTCATAGGGAATGGGTTCCAGCACCTTATGTTCCTGTTTCATTAGTTCTCTTGGTTCTCCTGTGTGCTATGCTGTACACCTATTGCATCATGAATCCATGGGGGAATAGTTTCCAGCACTTTATGCTTCTGCTCAACTGATTCCTCTGGTTCTCCTGTGTGCTATGCTGTTCGCTATTATGCCATGAATACATTGGGAATGGGTTCCAGGAGCTCAGATTCCTTTCCATTGGTTCTCATAAAGTGTGCTTCTCTGGGTGGAGCAGACTGGCGCTTCAGTTGAACCCAGGTACCTTCTCTTCGGTTGCCTTCTTTTTCTGATCATTTTCCTTCATGCATTTCTCAGTTCTTAGAGTGCTTAATATGCTCAATATGAACATTAATCCTCTGCTCTTCTTGGCAAGAATCTTGCCATTAACTTGTTTGTTTACAACAATGCCAAAAGCATACTGGGTAACATTGTAGACTCTTCTAGTTTTGCCATGGCATGCCTTTTTGAACAGTATCCATTTTCTTAATGTCTACAATATCACCTTTCTTGTAGATTCATATGTATGTGGCCAAAGGAACAACTCCATGTTTTCTAAAAGGCCTAGAGAACATGTATCAGATGCCTCTCCTCTTTTCCTTTGTGTTTGTCATTTTGGTGAATTACTGGAAGATGGCATCTCTGGCCAAAAGGTCTAGAACATGTTTTAGAAGCCAAGACGAATTTACATGAAGATACTATTAAAGGCAATAAGGCGCTCACACTTGCAAATAAAGGAAGATGAATAATGAGCTGAACTGAAAGACTACACTCAACTTTCCATTCCTCTAAAGTCTAACACTGAGAACTTTCTTAACACACTATGATGAGTAAGTTACACCTAAGATATTTTAAGTATGAATCTTGGGGTGACCTGAAAAGTTTCTCTTTTGTGAAGAGAGGAATCCAGAGGGTTTTGGTAGATGCACTGCAGTGAAGTAAATGCATTGAGAATATACTCCAAGGTCACCTACTTGTTTTATAGAATCACTTAGTTTAATTGCGGTTGGACATTGGAAACACTGATATCATGTTAATTGTATTAGGAATCTATTGCTATGTAACAGATTTAAAACTCTATGCTATCTACAAGGACCTCATTTCAAATATGAAGATACAGGCAAGCTGAAAGTAAAAGACTGGAATAAGATATACTATGAATACACTAACCTAAGGAAAGCAAAACTGGCATATTATTATCAGATAAAGTAGACTTCAGAACAAAGAAAATTACCAGAGATAGACAAGGACATTATGGAATAATAAAAGGATCAATCCATGAAGAAGACATAGCAATCTTAAAAAGTATATGCACCAAACAACAGAGCCACAAAAATATGTGAACCAAAAACTGATAGGCCAAAAAGAAGACATAGACAAGTCCACAATTATAGATGGAGGGCTCAATACCTCTCTCAACAATTGATGGAACAACTGGGCAGAAAATAACCAAGGATGTATAATAAGTCAACATTATTAACCAACAGGATCTAAATGACATTTGTAGAATATCACACAATAGCAACAGAAAACACATTCTTTTCAAGTTCCTACATAACAATATCAAAATAGATCATATTTGGGGCATTAAACAATACTCAACAAGTTTAAAATAATTCAGATTATTAAGAGTATGTTCTCTGACCACAATAGAATCAAACCAGAAATCAATAACAGAAACATAACAGGAAAACCCCCAACAGTTGGGAATGAAACAACATACTTCTAAATAATTCATAAGTCAAAGAGGAAGTCAAAAGGATAATTTAAAATCCATTCACCTGAAAGAAAATGAAAATACAACATAGCAAAATTTGTGGGATATAAAACAATGACAATAATGAACTTTATAGGACTAAGCACACATATGTTAAAGAAGAATAAAAGTCTCAAATCAATGATCCAAGCTTCTATCTCAAAATCTAGAAAAACTAAATTCAAAATAATAAGAAGAAAGAAAATAATTAAGATAAAAGCAGAAATATGTGAAACCAGAAACAGAAAAACAATGGAGAAAACTAACAAAGCAAAAGGCTGGTTGTTTGAAAAGATCAGTAAAATTGACAAATATCTAGCAAGACTGAGAAAGAGAAAAGATTAAAAATACAAATTACGAATATCAAGAGTTAAACATTGACTATCACAATAGACTCTTCAGACATCAAAAAAAAGATAAGGAAATACTATAAACAATTCTACACAAATAAATTTGGTAACTTAGGCATAATGGACCACTATCACAGTCACTCAGTATGAAATACATAATTTAAATAGAAGTACAACTACTAAGAAATTGAATTCATAATTTATAAGCCTCCAAGAGGTAATCTCCAGACCCAGGTGGTTTCACCAGAAAATTTTACTGAATATTTACAGTGGAATTAATACCAATTCTACATAATCTTTTCTCTAAAATAGAAAAAAAGGGAATACATTTCAATTTACGAAGCGATTCTTATCCTATTTTTTAAAAAAAGACAAAATAGTACAAAAATGTAAAAAGGAAACTACAGACTTTATAAATATAAATGCAAAAATCCTTAACAAAATATAAGTAAATAGAATCCAGCAATCTGTAAAAACTTTATAACGCACACATTTATAAATATAAATCATGACAAAGTGGGGTTTATGCTAGAAATGCATGAATGATTCACTATTTTAAAATCAAAAGCAATCAATGTAATTCGCTATGTTAACAGGTTAAACAAAACCCAATTATATCAATCCATACAGAAAAAGCATTTAACAAAATTCACTACTCATTTAATATAAAAGCACTCAGAACAGGAATAGAGACATACTTCTTTATTTATGGCATAGTTTTGCATGATGTTATCATTAGCATAAACTTATGGTAAATGATACATAGTATCTCCCCATATTATGTCTTAAGGGTGCATGTGAATTTACAATTCTCTCATGATAAAAGTTTAATTTAAATATGTTAATCTCACTTATGATAGCACCAAAAACCTTAAAATACTTAGAATAAATTTAATGAAAGAGAGGGAAGACCCCCACACTGAAAACAACAAATGCTGTTTAAAGAAATTAAAGAAGTTCTAAATAAATAAAACAACAAATGCTACTTAATTTATTAAATGTATTTAAGTCTTCTTTAATTTCTTTAAATAGTATTTATTATTTTCAGTGACAAATGGAAGAACATACTATGCTCTTGGCTGGGAAGAATCCACATTATTAAAATGTCTATACTACTCAAAGCAATCTACATATTTAATGCAATCGTCATTAAAATAACACCATCATACTTTGAAGAACTTGAAAAAGTAGTTCTTTGTTTTTTATGGAACCAGAAAAATCCTCATCTAGCCAAGGCAATTCTTAGCAATAAAAATAAATCTGGAGGCATCACTTTCCCAGATTTCAGGTTCTACTGCAAGTCCCTAGTGATCAAAACAGCATGGTATTGGCACAAAATAGAGACATAGATCTATGGAACAGAATAGAAAACCAAGAGCTGAAACCAGCCTCTTGTTGCCATTGGCTCTTGAATAAACCAGACAAAAGTGTACTCTGAGGAACAGAATTCCTACTCAACAAATGGTGATGGGAGAACTGGATAACCACATGTAAAAGATCGAAACTGGACCCACATCTCTCACCACTTACAAAAATTGACTCACAATGGATGAAAGATTTAAATCCAAGACAAGAAATGATAAAAATCCTGGAAGAAAGTGTGGGGAAAACTCTTGATGATATCAGTCTGAGGAAAGATTTTATGAAGAAGACTTCATTGGCAATCACAACAACAACAAAAATAAATAAATGGGACTTAATTAAGCTAAAAAGCTTCCGCACGGCTAAGGACACAACAATTAAAGCAAACAGACAGCCTTCAGAATGGGAAAAAATATTTGCATGGTTTGAATTGGGCGAAGAGTCATAACCAGAATCTACAGAGAACTCAAATTAATCAACAAGAAAAGAGCAAACAACCCCATTTGTCACCGGGCAAGAGACATGAACAGAACCTTCTTTGAAGAAGACAGAAGGATGGTCAATAAACATATGAAAAAATGCTCTTCATACCTAATCATCAGAGAAATGCAAATCAAAACAACCTTGAGATATCACTTAACCCCAGTGAGAATAGTCCATATTACAAAGTACCAAACCTGGAGATTGGATAAAAGATGGCGGCTGAGTAACAGCTTCCCTGCAACTGGGCACAGCGAGTCTTGGGGAGACAAGACGCCAGACATCTCTGGCCGGTGGATCAGCCTATGATCATCCCTTTGAGGATACAGGGAGCCAGCAAGGGACTTCTGGACCCCAGGAGGAGGACAAAAACAGTGGAAAACTGGCAAGTGGCTGCGTGTGTTCGATCGACCTAATCAAGTCAGCAACCGTGAGTACAAGCAGCAGTGAGACTGCAAACTGGAAAGGCCTTACCTGTGAACTTTTTTGGTGTTCTTGGACTTGGAGCTCAGTTGAGCTGCCTGGGGGAGAGCTTGAGGAAAAGTGTGGAGAACTTTGGGCATTGTCTGGAGCCCCAAAATGAGTCACTGAGCTGGGCTCAGTGAAAGCCATTGTGTGAAAAAACTGCTCCAGCAAGCTCCGCCCTCAGGGTCCCAGAGCAAGGATCGGGAGGGACAAAGTAACC
The DNA here is from genome assembly GCA_963574355.1 of Loris lydekkerianus. Lineage (NCBI taxonomy): Eukaryota > Metazoa > Chordata > Mammalia > Primates > Lorisidae > Loris > Loris lydekkerianus. The sequence goes on along the minus strand of CAUYPK010002122.1, from coordinate 1,011 downwards.
TAGTGACTGAGCAGCTTAAAGGTGGGGACTGAGCTGCCTCATAGCCCTAATCCTTAGGACCAGAGTGAGATGGTTTTGGCACACTGGAGCCTTGGGCTCTTGCCTTGGGTAAAGTGCCCTGACGTCACTGCTCATAGCAACCTCAAACTCCTGGGTTTGGCGCCACCCAGACCTCCATAAGAGGTGTGCAGCGACCTCCAACCGGTGACCTGCACCCACCAGGGCTCCACATTCCCTGACCAGGAACTGTGGGAGCTACACAACCCTGCATCCCCCCTCATGTATCCTCCCAGCCTCCACACTAACTCATCCATCTGACCAGGGACTCTGGTAGCTGTGTACCCTCTGGAGCCCCCCCTGCCTCTGCACAGAGCCCTTCTCCTGGCCAGAGACTGCTAGAGCCTTGGGCTCTCTGTGCCAAAATCACTGGGCGCCAGGCACAGAGAACCGTGTACACCACCCCCAGCCGTGTTGCTGAATCTGGGTGTGTTCCTTGCATCTTCTCAGACCATCATGGAATAAAAGTTGAACTAAATAACAACAGGAACCTGCATACAATACAAAAACATGGAAGCTAAACAACCTTATGCTGAAGGATACATGGGTTAGAGACGAGATTAAGAAGGAAATCACCAAATTTTTGGAACAAAACAACAATCAAGACACAAACTACCAGAACCTCTGGGATACTGCAAAGGCAGTCTTAAGAGAGATATTTATACCACTGCAAACCGTCCTCAAGAAAACGGAAAGAGAGGAAGTTACTCACCTACTGGAACATCTTAAGCAACTGGAGAAAGAAGAACCCAAAAACCCCAAACCCAGCAGAAGAAAAGCAATAACCAAAACCAGAGCACAATTAAATGAAATTGAAAACAAAAGAATTATACAACAGATCAATAAATCCAAAAGTTGGTTCTTTGAAAAGATCAATAAAATAGATAAACCTTTGGCCAACCGAACCAGGAAAAAAAGAGTCAAATCTCTAATTTCATCAATCAGAAATGGTAA
>CAUYPK010002120.1:0-29062 GCA_963574355.1 Loris lydekkerianus | reverse complement strand
TGGATTGTTTGAGCTCAGAACTTCAAGACCAGCCTGAACGAGAGTGAGATGAGTTCTTGTTTCTATTAAAAATAGAAAAACTACCACAATTTGCTAGTCCATTTGTGGGTCGATGGGCACTTGGGCTTCTTCCATGACTTAGCAATTATGAATTGGACTGCAATAAACATTCTGGTACAGATGTCTTTGTTATGTTGTGATTTTTTGGTCTTCTGGGTATATACCTAGTAAAGGAATTATAGGATCGAATAGCAGGTCTGCTTTTAGATCTCTAAGTATTCTCCAAACATCCTTCCAAAAGGAACTTACTAGTGTGCAAATTGTGGTACATGTATACTATGGAATATTATGCAGCCTTAAAGAAAAATGGAGACTTTACCTCTTTCATGTTTACATGGATGGAGCTGGAACATATTCTTCTTAGCAAAGTATCTCAAGAATGGAAGAAAAAGTATCCAATGTTATCAGCCCCACTATGAAGCTAATTTTTAGCTTTCATATGAAAGCTATAACCCAGCTACAGCACAAGAATATGGGGAAAGGGCCAAGGGAGGGGAAGGGAGGGGGGAGGTTGGGGTGGAGGGAAGGTAATGGGTGAGGCCACACCTATGGTGCATCTTAGAATGGGTACAGCCTAAACTTACTAAATGCAGAATACAAATGTCTACATACAATAACTAAGAAAATGCCAAGAAGGCTATGTTGAATAGTTTGATGAGAATATTTCAGATTGTATATGAAACCAACACATTGTACCCCTTGATTGCACTAATGTACACAGCTATGATTTAACAATAAAAAATAAATAAATAAATTTAAAGAAATAGAAAAATCAGCTGTCATTGTAGCAGGCACCTTTAGTCCCAGATACTGGGGGGAGAGTCCCAGTCCAGAGGATTGACCCCAGGGGTTTGAAGTTGCTTTTAGCTGTGACTCCCTGGCCTCTATCTAGGGAGACAGAGTGAGACTGTGTCTCAAAAAATAAATAAATGAAATAAAAAATAAAATAAAATTGCATTGGGTAAATTCAAATAACACTGAAGCAAATTATACTGTATTGGAGAATATTTCTAATAGAGAGTAAATAATTTAAGAGTTAGAAACTAGCACTTCTACTTTTATTGAAAATCATTATACTGCCGGGTGTGGTAGCTCACACCTGTAGTCCCAGCGCTGTGGGAGGCCGAGGCGGGTGGATGGCCTGAGCTCAGTGGTTCGAGACCAGTATCAACAGCAGTGAGCCACAGTAAGACCACGTCTCTAGTAACAACATCAAAAACAGCCAGATGTTATGGTGGGCGTCATGTAATCCCAGCTACTGGGAAGGCAAGGGGACAGAGCATAGCCAGAGGAAGAACATCTAAAAAAAGAAAATGAACAACAACAACAAAAAAAAAAGTACTTCAAACAAATGAGCAAGCTAAAATAAAAAAAAAAAAATCATTATACTTAGTATGTATACATTTGTTAACTGATTTAATTGAAAGCAGTGACATCTTGGTGATAATTAATAGTACCCAACTTGAAACAAAAAGATTGACATGAAATTGATGATAATACTTGCCAAAGGCTTGTATTTTGTAAGTTTAGCTTAGCTTATAAGTAATAACATTTTTAAAAAGCATTGGGAGAGATACAAAATGAAGGCTGGTCTAAAAACACCTCTCTGCCTGAGTTAGTTATTATCACAAAAATGCTGCATATAATATTAATAACCACAAAATCTCAGTGGAATTAATAACGACCATTTATTTAGCTCATATGTCTGCTGGGGAAGACTGACCCAGATTGAGTTTTCTGTTCCAGGTGTCTCTCAATTTATTTTTGGAATACCAAGCTAGCCCAATCATATTCTCATTATAATGAAAAAGAAAAAAATAATAACATTTAAATGTAAAGCTCAAGCTATATTTTAAAAATATATTGAATTTTGTCTGCTACAATGGCCTTGACCAAAAGAAATAAGGCTGAACTCAGCTTTAAAGGGCACAAGAATATCCCACCTAATTTGAGATTAGAGCAAGTTTGAGTCCAATCCAAACTACAAAGGAGACAAGACCTATACTTCTTCAAGGAGAGTGATGACTATTTCTGAAGAATAATATAATTTACCCAAGCACTATTTCAGTAGGACTTAGGATTGTAGACTATAATTGACAGTGACATTATGCAAGTAATTTTTAGATTTGTACATTGATTTACTAAATGATTTACTAAAGAATATTCTGTGATCTAACATTTACAAATGATATTTAAATAATGAATAGTATAAAATTAATCTCAAAACATATATTCAGTAGGACATGAGTAATGGGGACTTTTAGTTTGTTTTTTCCTTAGAGGAACTGCTATAGAAAACACATGTGTTTTATAGAGTTTTTTTCACCCTTAGAGAAACTACTACTGAAAACAGGAGTTTTATAGCTTTCTGTTTCTAAGTGAATAATTGTTCATTGCATTAAAAAGAAATCTGTCTTTATGTGGCAGAATAGCATTTTGTGTTAGTAATTGATGTCTCCTTTTAAATTCCCTGTGTAATAGAACATTCTCACTTAGCAGAAAGGGGACCATCCTGATGAGTTAGAGATTTTACTGCTTTCTTTATATATGACAACGTAGCTTGATAAAGTTTCAATTTTATGAGGAGGACCCCCCTGGCAGTTGAAGCAACACCAAAAGTATATTTCTGGGATTTAATCAATCTAAAAAGCTTCTGCACAGCTAAGGGCACTGTAAGTAGGACAAACAGACAGCCTTCACAATGGGAGAAGATTTTTGCCGGTTATATTAATGACAAAGGTCCGATATCCAGAATCCACAGAGAACTCAAACTGATCAATAAGAACAAACAACCCTATTTTTGTGAGCAAAAGACTTGAACAGAAACTTTGCTGAAGAAGAAAGGTGCATGGCCTACAAACACATAAAAACATGTTCATCATCTTTAATCATCAGAGAAATGCAAATCAAAATCACTTTGAGATATCACCTAACTTCAATAAGATTAGTCCAAATCACAAAATCCTCAAACTGCAGATGTTGGCATGGATGTGGAGAGAAAGGAACACTTCTACACTGCTGGTAGGACTGCAAACTAGTACAGCCTTTTTGGAAAGACGTATGGAGAAATACAGTAATGTACACAGTTATGAACTAATAAAAAAATAAAAGTTGACCTACCATTTGATCCTGTAATATCATTAATAGATATCTACTCAGATGAACAGAAGTCATTTTACAACAAAGACATTTGCACAAGAATGTTTATTGCCCAATTAACAATAGCCAAGTCATGGAAGCAGAACAGCCTAAATGCCCATCTATCCACTAATGGACAAATTGCGGTATGTGTAAACCATGGATTACTCTGCAGCCATAAAAAGAGCCTTTACATCTTTTATGTTTACCTGCATGGAGCTGGGACATATACTTCTTAGTAAAGTATCTCAAGAATGGGAAAGAAGTATCCAATGTACTCAATACTATTGTGAAAACAATATACCAATCCTTACACATTCATAGGAATGATGAAGCACAAAGATAGGTTAGAAAGAAAGAGCGGAGAGGCGGGAGAGTGGAGCGAGAGGGGAGGGTAAGTAAAGGGAGGGTATTTGGTGGGCTCTCACTGAATGTACACAATGCAAGGGTACATTTCAAAACACCTAAGAGTATAAATGTCTTACCACAAAAGTAAGTGAGGTGATAATTTTTTTTTTTTTTTTTATTAAATCATAGCTGTGTACATTAATGTGACCATGGGGCACCATACACTGGTTTTACAGACCGTTTGACACATTTTCATCACACTGGTTAACATAGCCTTCCTGGCATTTTCTTAGTTATTGTGTTAAGACATTTACATTATGCATTTACTAAGTTTTGCATGTACCCTTGTAAGATGCACCACAGGTGTAATCCCACCAATCCCCCTCCTGTCGCCCTCCTCCCCCCTCCCTCCCCTCCTTTTCCTCCATCCCCCATTCTTAGGTTATAACTGGGTTATAGCTTTCATGTGAAAGCCATAAATTAGTTTCATAGAAGGGCTAAGTACCTTGGATACTTCTTCTTCCATTCTTGAGATACTTTACTATAAAGAATATGTGCCAGCTCCATCCATGTAAACGTGAAAGAGGTAAGTCTCCATCTTTCTTTAAGGCTGCATAATATTCCATGGTGTATATATACCACAAGTTATTAACCCATTCATGGATCAGTGGGCGCTTGGGCTTTTTCCATGACTTAGCAATTATGAATTGGGCTGCAATAAACATTCTTTGTTATGATGTGATTTTTGGTCTTCTGGGTATATGCCTAATAGAGGAATTATAGGATTGAATGGCAGATCTGTTTTTAGGTCTCTGGGCAAGGGACTTGAAGAGAAACTTCTCTGAAGAAGACAGGTGCACGGCCTACAGACATATGCCTACAGACATATGAAAAAATGCTCATCATCTTTAATCATCAGAGAAATGCAAATCAAAACTACTTTGAGATATCATCTAACTCTAATAAGATTAGCCCATATCACAAAATCCCAAGACTAGAGATGTTGGCATGGCTGTGGAGAAAAGGGAAAACTTCTATACTGCTGGTGGGAATGCAAATTAATACATTTCCTTTGGAAAGATGTTTGGAGTGAGGTGATAATTATGTTAATTACTTTGATTTAAGCATTCCACATAGTTTATCAAATCATCATATTATACCCCATAAATGCATATAGTTATGAGTTAATAAAAATTAAGTATAAAAATATAAAAATTTTAAATGATAAATAATGCTATAATAAACATGTCTGTGCCTGTAGTCTCAGCTACTTGGGAGGCTGAGGCAAGAGAATCACCTAATCCCAGGAGCTGGAGGTTGCTGTGAGCTGTAATGCCACAGCATTTTACCGAGGGTGATAAAGTGAGACTCTGTCTCAAAAAAAAAAAAAAAAAAAAAGAAAAGGAAGCCTAAAATTCTTTGTTCACAAATGACTATATATGTTATAAACTGGAAAATATACACATGCCTTTCCTTTTATCCTTTATATCTTGCTCTGTGTTATAAGAATGTGTGCGTGTTTCATAATCTCTATGCCAGAGATAAGTAAAATAGTAAAATACGTTAAGTGTCGTCTTCTCTGCAATTATCTTGTGTACAAACGAGGTATTCATGCCTCCCTAAAGAAGCAGAGTTTTTTAACCAGGTTATGCACCAGGAACCTACCAACAGATGGAACTATTTTTGTCTATTCTCCTAAAAGTGAGGTGGGGGAGATGATGGGGAAATTTTTCCCCATTTTGTATTATACCCAAGAAGCTGTTTATCTAGAAGGATCATATTTGCATCATCAAACATAAAACATAAGGCTGTACATTAAGGACTGAAGACTACAATATTTAGTGACAGCACTCAAGTCATGTCCTACATCTGTCAGTTCATTGGAATGAGGATATTAATACCCAGTCTCCTCTCCTCAATTGTCATGAAAAACTCTGAAGCTCGTTTCAGCTTCAGAATAAGTCAGCTACTGCCTCCTTTATTACTGTATTACAGCTCAACATTTTTCTTCTTAATCCCCATGTCTGTCCCTTCTCTCACTGGCAGTGTTCTCATGAGCCATTTTTAATGAATATCTTACACACTAATCTTCACCTCTAAGTTCATTTCCTAGTATGTCCGAGAATTGGCGGAAATTGAATCTAATAAACATTCATGATCCAGCTCAGCCACCGGATTGTAGGATTCACAAATAATTTTATCAAAGAGGGGGTTATAGAAGTATTTTAAATAGGAAAATGAAGTGATCATCTTCAAAAAATGGATTTTACATAGCAAAGTATCAACTGGAAAGAGTATGAGGGTATTGTCCAGGCAATGAATAATAGCAACAATAGCTGACTTATACAACATTGCTCTAAATACATTAATATAACCTATTATTAACATTAAAAGTGCTATAATTTAGGTAACACATTTATCTCTATTACCCCATATTAAAATTGAGAAAATTGAATCACCTAAAGGGTAAGTTCATTGCCTAAGTTCATGAAACAAAAGAGTGGTGGAGTCAGGACTGAAGCCCATTTCAAAGTAGTTTCTCTTTTCTTCTATAGTCTTGATGCATAGTTGACCCTTGAACAACTCAGAGGTAATGGGAACCAACTCTTTGCACAATTGAAAATCCATGTATAACTTTTGGCTCCCTAAAAATTTAACTGCTAATAGCCTACTATTGACTGGAAGCCTTAGTTACAATAAAAACAATTTATTAACACATATTTTTTATACTTATTATACACTGTATTCTTACAACCAAGTAAGCTAGAGAAAATAAAATGTTATTAAGAAAATCTTAAGGAAGAGAAGTTATATTTCCTAGATATTCAGGGGAAGTGGGTCATGATAAAGCTCCTCATCCTTGTCATCTTCACACTGAGTTAGTGAGAGGAGAATGAAAAGATAGGCATGATCTTCCTATCTCAGGGGTTGCAGAAGTGAAAGAGAACTTGAACGTAGGTGTACCTGTACAATTCATACTTACGCTGTTGAAGGGTCATCTGTATATACAGCGATGATTTGAATTAAGATACTAGGGGCAGTGGGCCAGTTAAGTGAACAGGATAATATTAATGAGGGAAGTCAAGAGGAATTTGTAATGTGATTATTGTATTTACACAAAAGCTTGACATACTCATGGAATCCAGATAGAATTCTCTTGTGGCTAGCTGAAAGCACAACTGTGAGCCTCTGAGAAGTCTGAGGAGGTGATTAATAGCAGGTATCCACCAGGACATTAGGGACAGCTGAAGCTATGGTAGCTCACCTACATCTAAGGAGTCTCTCCACCACAACTAAAGATGTGGGGTACAAAACATTAAATGTGTCCCCAGATGTTGATAGTAAAAAAATAGCTAAGATTTATGGGTTTTTACAAATGTAAATATAAAATTATAAGGCATAAATAATTCAAAATCTCTACCTTTTATGTCAGACCATCTTATGATTTTACCAATTAATAGAAAGAATTATATGAATATAAATGCTTTTTTCAATCATTGGCTATTGAAAACCTTCTATATTTCAATGGAACTTTATGGACCATTAGTGAACTTCTAAATGTCTTCAATTTCATGATTTGGTAACTTGTCAAAGAGTTTCACTATAGTGAGTAGAAAACAGAATTTTCAAAGTTCCATAATCAGGAATTTTATTTAAAATAAAATGGCTTTATGTTTGTATCAATAACAACATGGGATTACTTAAAATGAAATGTTTTTTATATGAATAGTATCTTAAAAATCGTCCTTCACTCTGTTATTAAAAATTGTTCTTTCAAATAGTTACAGGTTTTATAATAGACTTTATAGCTAAGTCCTTTAAGGAAAAAAAAAATCTCTATTTTCATTCTTATACACTATCTCAAAGGAGAAATGATGCCTCAGTTTTCTGAAGGTTTCATATACTTTCCATGTACTATGAAGATAATGATGACTTTTTCCCTTCCTTGCTATTTTAATACCCATTATTAATATAAATGATGAGAGTGGCACAGACTTAATCAAATTACCCCAGTGTATCACCCTTATTTTTCATAAAAATTACTTTCAAAATATATTTTCGTTTAAAAGATGCTTAGTCATTTATTTGAAAAATTCTCCAGTATTTATCTAATAAAGAAATACTGAATGACCTCCATTAATATAAAATTAATCTATAATGATGCCCTGATATGTTGGTTATTACTTTTATTTCTGTGAAGAAATTTAAGTTAAAAGGATATAAAGTTTACATATCGAATACATGATTCAGAATCACTGACACTTGCATTGCTTGTACAGAAGTAATAATTATGCCTTGAAACCAAACATTCTCAAATAAGATTGTGTGACATGAATTGCTAAGTAAACCATAATTGCTCTTTTATCATCTTTAAGGACTCTTAAGAAGTAAATAAATTTAAAAAGTTTTTATTGGGTGGTGCCTGTGGCTCAAAGGAGTAGGGCGCTGGCTCCATATGCTGAAGGTGGTGTGTTCAACCCCAGCCCCGGCCAAGAGCTGCAAAAAAAGAAAAAAAAAAGCTTTTATTATGAAAACTCTGGCATTTCCTTGAAAAGATAGAATGCTTTCAACTAAATTCCATATGTTTCCGTGAAATGCCTGAATAGCTAGACATATGACTGATAATCCAAATGTATTTCTTTTTATATATCAAAGATGAATATGGGAGCATGTTGTTAATAAGGACTTGAAAGAGTAAAAATGTTCAGGTTTTCATTCTCCCTCATAAGATGGATGGATGTATCTACTTTTTCCTAGCTATCCAAAGTCATTGTTAACTAGAATGTCAAATGTCTGCATAAAGATTATCACTTTAAACTGATCTTTGTCTTTCTTTTAGAGACTTGCTTTAATCCAGAAATTTAGTTCATCCTGGGTCCCCTTCCACTTATATCATGATGTTATCTGAATAATTATTTTATATTATTATAATACACTTTTTAATTCATTTTGCGTAAATTGGATTTGATAACTAATTGAAGACAGTGTCATTTTAGTAGCATGTTATATTAAACTATTCATATATTGCAGGAGACAATTTTGGTATGGTATCATAGAAGACAAATCTGGCTTACTGTCTTCACCATTATTACCAACAGCACACATTAAAATAATTGTAACATATGATGACATACTTCATGTCAAAGACATATTTTATTACACGAAGAGGCAACAGGTATAGGTTGTGCTTCTGTAACAAGAAAGTGGAGGACAAGTACTTTTTCTATTTCTCTTTCTAAAACAACTGAAAACCCTGGATGTTATGTATTAAATGAACACAAGATAGCTCTAAAAGGTAGAAATAGCCAAGGCATACACAGAAGTGAACTACCATTCAGCTTGGCCAAGTGGTAAGGACCAAAAAAAGAACTGAACAAGCAAACAAGCAGGCAAACAAACAAACAACCCACCCACACTGACCAAACAAAAAAACTCCAAAATAAAAATTATTCTTTCTAACCACCTAGCTACAGGGCCAAGATAGGGGCAGCCTAATAAGTCAGAACAATTTTATTCTATAATCATTCTACCTATCCTGCCACCATGATGTGTTGGGGGAAGCAGCCCTCATTCTCACTGCACCAGCGAATGTTTAGTGGGAGTCAAGCCTTTATCCTCTAAAGGCCGAAATGAAGCATCCCCCAACTATCCTCCCAGGGTGGGGATGGAAGAGGTCAAATAGGAAGCTGAAACTTCATCACCTTCCGGTGGTGAATGAGACCCCTAACCACGCCAATGTCAGTAAGGGGCAGAATGCATCCTTCCTCTAACCAGAATGGTGTCAGAGGAGGCTAGCTAAAATAGAATATTTAAAGAAACCGAAATGTCCTGGTTTCTTAAAAAAAAAATAATAATATTAATAATTAGTCATATCAAGATCCAGGAATATCTTTTTTTTTTTTTTTTTTTTTTTTTAATTTTGCAGTTTTTGGCCAGGGCTGGGTTTGATCCCACCACCTCTGGCATATGGGGCCGGCGCCCTACTCCTTTGAGCCCCAGGCACCACCCAAGATCCAGGAATATCTTAAGTCAAATAAGAAAGGACAACAAACAAAATGACAGAGGCATTAGAATTACCTGAAAAATATTTTAAAACAGTTATGAAAAAATGAATCAAATGTCAATTATACACATGATTGAAACTGATGAAAACATATAGTCTTATAAAGTAATAGAAGTTATAACAGAAAAAACAAATTATGTGAAGCAAAATCTCATACAAGTGAAAAATGAAACAGACAAATTCATACTTACAGTTGGAGACTTTGATACTCCTCTCTCAAAAATTGAATGAATAATCCAAAAAATCAAGAAGGCCATAAGAACTCAAAAGTAGCATGAATAATGATCATTTATGCAATATTCTACCCAAAACAACAGAATGTGCATTCTTCTTAAGTACCTATAAACATATGCTAAGATATAGCATGTTATGGGCAATAAAACTATTCTATTCCCAACAAATTAAAAAGTTAAAACCATAGAGCACGTTTTCTGACCATAATGGAATCAACTGGATATCCATAACAAAGTAACAGAACAATTTCTAAACATTTTTATAGTAAAAGATATAATCCATGTCATCCATAGGTCTAATTATCCAAATAATCCATAGGTCAGAGAGGGGTACCTTAAGGAGAATTAAAAAAATAAATTGAACTAAATAAAAAGTGAAAGTACAACATCAGAATTTGTGAGATGCAGCTACAGCATCACTGAGATGGAAAGAAAAGATATAGCGCTAACTACACGGGAATTTGAGTGGTCTTCATCAGCGTAGTAGCTCAGAATACCTCTCCACCTTCCTCGAAACAAATTCTTCACCAATAACTTTTCACTTTGTGCACTCTTCCTTTTTCACAGTATGAAATAATTGCTTTTCCTTTCTTTTTATTTATTTATTTTTTTATTGTTAAATCATAGCTGTGTACATTAGTGCAATCGCCTGTATCCATTCTAAGATGCACCACAGATGTGGCCCCACCTCATTGAGGGTACAATTTTCACTCTTTCTAATTTTCAGACTTCTTATATAGTTAATTGAAACTTAAAAAAACTCATTTGCTACAAATATAAATATGAACTTTTTTGTATATGGATGATTAGAATAGTAAAAGCTGAATCCAGTAGTGAACAGGAATCTCTGCAGATCAGTCTGAAGCAGGATGGTGAGCGCACTTCCATCCTGCAGGGGCAGTGTTGACAGCCTCCACTGATCCATGGCTCTGTGTTCTGGTGGCTACACACTGAAGATGCACCAAGCTGGGAGGTCTGCCCTGAGTTTGTCTTTTACATAGAAGGTACAGCTGGCATGACACTTGTGGCCTTAATTAATTGTTTAGGGATGCCATGTGGAAAAGCTGCTTTCCTTTCAATTGCAACCACTTGGGAGAATGAAAGCACAACTCATTGCTATGGGACCACATCAAGTTACCACAACTAGCTGAAGATGAAAGAAATCAGTCAATTGCTTGGACAGAAGCAGTATGCCTTGGCATTTTCCCACAGTTCCTACTTTGAAAACCAGATGGATGCAGTCTGTCAGGTGAAGCAACATTTTAAGTGTGGAACTTTTTGCTAGAGTTTGCATCAAGTGGAAATATTCCAGATTGAGTTCCTAAGACTGATCAGTTGATCATCAGGATGCTTAAAGTTACATATAACAACATGGTGGAACGATACTGGGGCAAAAACCCCACAGATGAACATTTACAATTTTAAATCTACATACTTAGTAGGTTTTTTTGTTTGTTTGTTTGTTTTTTTTTAGTTTCATTTAGGCTAATAGGAGAAACATACAATGTGTCCAATTGCTTAGGAAGAAAATAATCAGTATTTCTTATACAGTCAACTCTATATGTTGGATCTTCCCCCAAATCTTTGTTTTTCAATATCAGGTTTAACAAATTCTACAAGGAATATGATCAATAAATACTTGCTGAATTAAATGATTTTCCAATCAATTTCAAATTTGGTGGCAAATTTTCATTCCCATTTCAATAGTTCACTAAAAGCTTATGAAGTTCTGAGAGAGTTAAGTTTAACTTTTCATGTTAATATCCATAGCAATGAGTCCTTTCCACTGTTTTTTAAATTGTATAATAAATTTAAACATCAGATAATCTAGGCCATTTTTTGAATAGGTGTCGCAGCATAAAGGTATGTACTTGCTAGAGATTATATATACTTAGATGCACAAAATACATACCACTTATCTTCATATTTAAAATTACACTTCTACACTAATACCTAAAAAAGTAAAAAAATTGTTGTTTCAGTATTTTTAGGAAGATAAATCTATCACTGTGTCTATGCAAAACAAAGAAATCATATTTCATTGAATAACTGAACATATGGAGATGAGACAGCCTCATAAATTAAATTTTAATTGAATGGACATTACTGTCTCCTTGACAGCAGGAAAAAAAGTACTAACAAGAATGGAAATAAATCAGTGCACCAGATTTATTGCATAAATATCAAATAAAAGTATACAATCCATAAGATAAATAAAGGAAAACATGATCATATAAAGTAATTCATAGTCTTCTACTTACCTCACCACTGACCTCTTCACAGTCTAAAAACATTGTGCAGGTTCTCAAGAGAGGACTGTGGAACAGCTATTTGGTATCATGCATTGTGTTAGGTATTGGAGATAATATGAAGAAAAAAGACAAAGATGCTATACTAAGGGCTCTTGCAGTGAGGTGGGACTGCCAACAAATAAGAAATTAAAATCACATTTTATCATCATAATGATAGCTAATATATAGGATATTCTGGGAACCAAAATAATGATAATAATAATAATAATGATGATAACTTCTGCACTCTAACAGATATTATATTCGGGCTGAAATTTCATGAATGTTTAATCATGTGAAGAAAAGAAAGAATGCACCAGGTAGAAGAAACAGTATGAACAAGAGAGAGCTGTGGATACTTTTAGAGCTGAAAGTAGATTTATGGGGTAGGAAAATCTCCCAGGTGAGGATGGTATAATTAGAAGAATCAGTAGGAAGATGATGATAAAAGGCTATATAAACTATATATAAAGGAGGATTGGGGGGAGAAGGACTGAGGTGGGGAAGAGGGGTTGAGGAGAGGGACTGGTTTTACTCACATTTAATGGGCACAGTGTAAGGTGCACCCTCTATGGTGCCAGACACAACTACAAGAGGGACCCTACTAACAAATGCAAACATTGTAACCTAGTTGTTTGCACCGTCATATTAACTTGAAATAAAAAATAAATTAAAAAAAAGGGAAGATTGACTTTAAACCTCCACTCAATGAATGCAACATTTTTTTCTCTATAATAATGTTTGCTATTATTTATTAAGAGATAGATTAAAATGCCAAATAAAGTTGTCAACACATTAAGTAAATATTGTAAAACCTAAACCTCTGTGCCAAGCATGTATGAAAGAGGGCATAAATATTCCCCTTTTCCAATATTCAATAATTCAAAGTTCTGATTTTTCAAATGTTTCCTAAGAAATTGTCAAAGAGACACTGAGGTTGCCCAGTGACAAATATTAAGAACAAGATTATTTTATGTGCAAACACAAAAGATCAAGAATGAATTAAAAAGTTAAAGAAGCCACAGTTTCACCATCTGCTTAGACTGAAATTACTGCTTCATTCCAGAACTGCTTAATCTGAAACTGACCTTGGCAATGACTTGAGCTTTCTTTAACTGACACCTTGAATGTTGAGAAGCAGCTAATGGGAGGCCCCAAATCTTGATGCTGAGAAAGACCAGTGGGTGTTTTCTGCTATTTCAAGGAACAGTAGGTGAAACCCTATGTTGTTCTTTAATAGTTTTCTTCACAAATAAACATAAAGATAAACATAAAGATAAAAGGATTGTCTGAACGTCTAAGAATAGTTCAGTTCATTACATCAACTTTCTTCTGCATCAAAAGAGTCGCATTTGGAAAGGTATTGTAAAGGAAGAATTTGAAAGGAATACTGTTCATTTTTTTCCCAATAATAAATATTATTTTTCCAATAATGATAAATATTGGAATTACTTTTTTCCCTATTAGATGGTGAGGTTAGCTAGGAGGCTTGTTGTCCCTGCAAGAGGTGATGCATTAGGATAGTGAAAATGAGTATTGAAGAAATGTATTTAATGGGCAGAATCAATAGGATGTAACATCCAAACTGATTTGGGGATAAGAAAGAAGAAAGCTCAGGTTAACACTGGGGTATTAACTCTGGTAAATGGTGATGTCTTGTTCTTAGTCAAAGAACATGAGAGAAAGATGAATGAGTTCTGCAGCGAAGTGATTTTATTTGTTCAGAACAGTTAGCTTTTAGGTGTCTGCAAGACAGACAGGTGTAAAAAGCTAAACAGCTGACTATAGAAAAATAAAGTAAAATGAGAAAGTGGAAAAAAATTTGTAGATTTTTTTCAAGGAGTTTTAAGAAGAAATTTGGCAAAAAGTAATGCCTATGACTACAACATGTGTGTTCAAGAGAGGGTTATATTTATAAAGACATAAATATGTTTCAACATAGGTGGAAAAAAGAGGACAAAGGAAGCAATTGAAGATTTAGGAAAAGCAAGTGAGTTTTACAATAGGGTTTTTGCAAAGGTAGGAGGCAAAGTAGTTCAGCAGGCACCAGTGGAACTCAGCTTCCAATAGGAGAAAATTTCTGTCATCGAAAGAGATATAAAAGGAAATATCTGAAATGTGTAACTTTAAACCAATGTAAAGAAGATGAGGAGTTTTCATTGAATGTGTACATTTTTTCTGTGCACATTTTCTCCTTAGAAGGGAAGAAGTGTGCAGCTAGGGTGTGCTTGAAGAGGAATTATTTTAAAAATGTTGCTAGGAGAGAGAATACCAAGTAGACTAAAAGAAGGATTTACTGGACAATTTTGAAGACTTATAATTGAGATTTTAGTTTCCATCAAGATATTTTGTTAGAAATCTAACAAAATCTATCTCTAGTGGATACAGATAAAGAAAAGAATTAGAATTCACTGATGAACTTTGATTTGACCTCAGAATCCTTTATGGGTCCCCTAGTAAATAATTATTGTTAATTTTATTTGGAAGTGTTATGCCCAAATCACGAAGTCCCCAAAGACCACCAAAGAGCTGATGCAAAAGCAAAAGAGCCTTTATTGTCACAAGCTCGAGCCTGGGCTCCTGGGGGCTCTGCTGCAACGGATCCAAGCCAGGAGCCCCTAGCTCTGGGACATAGGGTTTTTATAATATGGGGTTATGGGAACAGTGTGCTAGGCTTCAGGACAGGGGGCATCTTTGGATTGGCTGCCAAGTGGTCTGATGCAGTCTGATGCAGAGGATGGTTTCTGATTGGGAGGTCGCACACGCATGATTTCGGGGAATTGCCTGCTCTTACAGGAAAGTGAAACTTATACAACAAAATGGAGGCGAAAATGAAACTTAACTTCTAAGATGGCAGCAATTCAAGATGGTCGTGGTCTGGGTCTCTCATTACCCCCTCTACTTGTGACTTCTGGAGCCCAATCATGGGTCGGGTTCCATCTCTGTCATCTCTAATTCCATTTCAGCTAGGGGGCGATATTGGCCTTTTAAAACTAATAATTGTACGGCTCCTACGTTTTCCTGTACAAAAGTGATGAGTCTACTGATGATACAATGGCCTATTGTGAGGAGTAAGAGTAATAGTATTTGGGGGCTGGCCAGGGCTGATATTAGGGTGGTTAGCCAGGGAGACCAATTGAGGAGGGACTCATACCAGGTTTCATTATTTTCTCGGTCTGCCTTGCGCTTTATCAATCTCTCTCTTACAAGAGCCATTGACTCTTTTACTACTCCTGAGTGATCAGCATAAAAATAGCATTCTTCTCCTAAGGCTGCACACAGCCCCCTTGCTGGTCTAGTCCCCTCCGGTTCTATAAAACTATTCCAGAAAGGGAAGTTAGGGATTCTTGGAGTAGGGTAATGGACTTTTCTATCCTTTCTATATCCCAGTCAATTGCCTCTCAGAGGATTCCATAGTTCTTATCCTGCAGGACTAGGGCAGACACTCCTGTCCTGGCCCCTGCCAAACCCATTCCTAATAATGCAGAGATGGTGAGGGCAGTGATTACTTCTTGCCTCTTGCATGGGGTTGGGTCTAGGAATCTTTGAAGCACTGTTCCTTCCTCATGGTAAATTATTCGAGGCATTAGTTGTACTAAGACACAGTAGTCTCGATTCTGTTTTAGTACTCCCTCATATATGCATGGAGCCAAGCCTGTGGGACAGACCCACCAGGCTTTGCTGGAGGGTATTAGATATCCAGAACCATTCCACTGACCAGTGGCAGTGCATAGGTGCTGGTGTAAGGTGGGCAGTTTCCCAATACATATGACTTTCCCCATTACTGTTTGGAGGATAAGTCTGGGATGATTCTGATGCCATCGACAGGCGTGGCCTCCCCAAGAGTGTAATTTCCTAGAATAGCAAATGCTTCATAGTAAGGGGGTTCTATACTAAAGCTGAGCCAACAGGCCACCCTCAAATCAGGCCTGGTTAAGTTCATCATCTGGTAAGTACTTCTGAGTAGTTCCCAAGTGGAATCTGAAAGGAAATATGCACTGGAGGCATTTCTTATTAGAGTTGTCTCAGGGGCAAAGGTTGTTGGTTTGGGAGGGATTTGGTGGCCTGTGAGGGGTTTAAGGATGCCTATTGGGGGATCAAGAATTCAATAGGCTCAACCCAGGTTGGTTCACTAGTCGCAATGGGGCTGTACACTGCCTTGATCTTGAAAAAGCCTCCTTTATCCTAGGGGTACTGGCTGGACATCATTCGTTGGGGGGTATACAACCGGATTCCCCAAATTTTGCGAGACTCCCAAGTGGTATATCTGTCCCCTTCTGGACTTGTGAACTGAATACGCACTGGGTCACATAACCGCTGCTCACCCAACATCCCTACTCAAGTGCACCCTAGACTGGGACTCCTTTCTGCTTCTATTAAGTCAGGGCAATTAGAAAGTGCCCACCAAATTTGACCTGTGGAGACACAGCTCCAATGTTGACAGAAATAATGACTTCTTCCCTCACATTTACCTCCTTATGTACTGGGCAAATGTAATAAGTACTGTTGGGAGTCCAATGGCTGGCTTTCAAGCCTACTATCAGATCTAAATCTACATATAGATCAAGGTACCAGGTGTATTTGGGGTGTATTCACCAAGTGGTGTTCAATAATGTCCATTCTGCAGATCAGGTGCAGGGCCTCCCTCAAACCCGCGAACAGGTGCCCCAAACACCTCCCAGGTCACATTGTAAGGCTGGGGAGGATTTGAGTGTGGGGAGGCGTACAAAGGGGTACATACAAGCAATAATATCAGCATGGAGTGGGTGGAGTTCGCTGCAACTTGAGCTTCAATGGATTGTCTCTGTCTTGCTGGATTTTCCATTGTGGGATGAAGTCTTCCTGGACGGTGAATGGGTCTGCAAGCTTGACGTGAGTGTGGTGTACCCAAGAGGGGACACCATCCACTTTGAGAACAGTGGGTATTACTAGAATCACAATATAGGGTCCTTTCCACCGGGGCTCCTGTGTCTCCTGGCGGCTGCCTTTTCACGTAGACCCAGTCACCCGGCCGGAACTTGTGGGGTTCAGGTACAGGACCAGCCTCATAAGTGGCTCACAGGCAGCTCCTATTGTCTTTTTGTACCTGCTAGTAACATTGAAGGGAGAGGAGGAAATTTTCATCATCTGCTTCAGTTGATATATCTATGCGAGTGTTGGGAATGATGGGTGGTGGTCTCCCATAGAGTATTTCATAAGGACTAAGCCCAAGCTTATAAGGAGAGTTTCTAACCCAATACAGGGCAAAGGGAAGGACAGCCACTCGGTCTCCACCAGACTCCAGAGTTAATTTGGTCAAGGTCTCTTTTAAGGTTCTATTCATTCTTTTTACCTGACCGGAGCTCTGTGGCCTGTATGCACAATGTGATTTCCAGGGTGCTCCCAGAGCAGTTGCTACCTCTTGTGTTACCTGAGATATAAAGGCAGGGCTGTTGTCTGAGCCAATCAGACAGGACTGAGTCCACACCTGGGAAGGATATCTTCCAGCAATTTCTTTGCCACCATCTGGGCGGTCTTGTGCTTCATTGGGAAGGCTTCAGCCCACCTGGAAAATGTATCTAAAACTAAGAGGTATTTATACCCATGCCTTTATGGTTTAACTTCTGTGAAATCTACTTCCTAACATGCACCAGGCTTACCTCCTCGCTCTCGGGTCCCTTGGGCAGTTGGCCCAGCCCTGGTGTTTGTGAGTTGACAAGATTTGCAAGCACTGATTACCTGAACGACTTTGGTGTACAATCATTCGATTTTAATCTTTGCATGATGAACCAAGTCCTTCAGTTTCCTATTACCCATGTGAGTGGGTTGGTGCATGTGCTGTAGCACCTTCATCCCTAGCTGTGCTGGAAGGAGGGTCTTGCCATCAGCAGTGTGCCACCAGCCATTGTATTGTGGAGGGCTATGTACTTGGGGGATAGTACAGAGCCATGCTAGGTCTTCTGGGGTGTACTCAGGCTTCTCTGGCAAGACTGGTGGTCCTGGGTCTGGTAGGCTGAGGTTAGGTCCTGGACTGCACTAAGGGCTGCACTCTCAGTGGCCTCATCTTCTCGATGATTACCTCTGGCCACCGGAGTGATTGACTTTTGTTGTCCTGGGCAGTGAATGATGGCTAAATTTTTCGGCAGTCAGATAGTGGGTAGGAGGTCTAGTATCTCTTGTTTATTTTTAACCATTTTTTCCTTGTTTTTCTTTCTGCGGTTAATAGCAGTTTCTTGGTAGATTGCTCCATGTACATGGGACATGGCAAATACGTATTGGCTGTCAGTATAGATATTAATTCCCTTACCTTTCCCCAGAACCAGGGCCCTGGTAAGGGCAATGAGTTCTGCCCGCTGGGTGGAGGTGCCACTTGGGAGGGTCTCAGCCCACAATGTCTTTGTTTCAGAGACCACCACCACCCCTGCATACCTGTGTCCATTCTTCATGAAGCTACTGCCATCCGTGAACCATGTTTCTTCAGCATCCAGCAGTGGCTGATGGGTCAGGTCTTGGCAAAGACTGTGGGCTTATACTAGTATATCTTGGCAGTGATGGAGTGGCACCTCTGCATTTGGGTTGGGTAACAGAGTGGCAGGATTCAGGGCTGCACTGGGTAGGAATTGAATCCTTGGTGGATTCAGTAGTAGACTTTGGTAATGAGTCAGCCATGCGTTACTCATCCACCAGTCCGGGGGCTGCCTCATGACTCCCTCGATAGTATGGGGGGTTGTTATCAGCAGTCCTTGTCCCAGGGTGAGTTTACCTGCATCTTTTACCAAGAGGGCAGTGGCCACTATAATGCGTAAGCAAGGAGGCCACCCTGCGGCCACTGGGTCAAGTCTTTTGGATAGGTAGGCAACTGGATGAGTCCAGGGTCCCAGACTTTGGGTCAATACTCCCTTGGCCACCCCTTTATGTTCATCCACATTTAGATGGAAAGGAGACGTCAACAGAGCAGTCTTGAGTTCTCTAAATGTCTGGTCCCTGTCTGTTGACCCCTGGAAAGGCTGCCCCTCCTTGGTGGCTTCATAAAGGGGTTTGGCAATTTTGGCAAATCCCAGCACCCACAGCCTACAAAATCCAGCTGTTCCCCCAAATTCCCGCACCTGCCTGGGAGTAGTGGGAGTTGGGATTCCGAGCACAGTTTGTTTCCTGGCTTTGCTCAGCCACCTTTGGCCGTCCTAAAGCACATATCCTAAATAACTTACAGTTCGTTGACAGATCTGGGCTTTCTTCGCTGATGCGCGGTATCCCAAGTCTCCCAGGGTGGCCAGCAGATCCCGCGTTCCTTGCAGGCAATCTTGTTCATTGGCAGCCGCTATCAGTATGTCATCTACATACTGGAGGAGGGTCAGGCTGGGGTGTAACTTATGGAATTCACCTAAGTCTTCAGGTAGAGCCTCATCAAAGATAGTAGGAGAGTTCTTGAAGCTTTGCAGTAAGCAGGTCCAGGTTAGTTGTCCGCTGATGCCTTCCTCTGGGTCACTCCACTCAAAGGTGAACATAGTCTGGCTTTGTGGAGCTAGGAGTAGACTGAAAAAGGCATCTTTCAAATCCAAAACTGTGTACCATGTCTGAGTTAGGGCCAAGGCACTCAGGAGCGTATACAGGTTGGGTACATTGGGTGAATATCCATTACCCATTTATTGACTTGCCGTAAGTCCTGCACTGGATAATAGTCATTAGTAAGGGGTTTCTTGACAGTCAACAAGGGAGTATTCCATGCCAATTGGCAAGGGATCAAAATTCCTGCCTGTAGGAGGTGGCTAATGTGTGGAAGTATTCCTTTCTTTGCCTCCGTGGCCATGGGGTATTGTTTTACCTGTATGGGTTCTGCTCCAGGTTTAAGCTCTACTAGACCTGAAGGCCAATGAATGGCCAGCCCTATTCCTCCTATCTCAGCCCATGCCAAAGGATGAGAGTGGAGCCAGGCCCTAATGTCAGCTTGGGCTCGTGGTGGTTGTTGGTGAAGCTCGTGTTCATCCTCTAGTCGGACAGTCAGAACTTGTATGGGGTACCCTCGGTTATCTGTAACCTGGGGCTTGTCCTGCTTGAAGGATATCTGGGCCCCAATTTTATTCAGCAGATCTCTGCCTAGTAAGGGGTATGGGCAGTCTGGGATGACCATATGTACATGGGATACCCGACCTGTGCCCAGGTCCACAGTTCTTCGGGTAGTCCATGAGTACTGTTTCATCTCAGTTGCCCCTTGAACCCAAGACTTCTTTGTGTCTAGTTTACCCTGATCTTCTATAAGTACTGAATGTTGGGCACCCATGTCCACTAGGAAATCTGTTGGTGTATTGGCATCTAATCCTCCACTTTGAGGGTTACCCTGGGTTCAGGGAGAGGTGCTGAACCCTGACTCCTCTAGTCACTCAGTTCCCCAAGCTCTAGGATGTGGGTCTTACCATGGGGGGTGGGCTTGCAAGCTCTCCTTTTAGGACATTCTTTGGCCCAGTGACCCATCTCCTTGCAGTAGGTGCACTGGTCCTTCTACAGTTGCTGGTGCCTCCACCCCCCCAAGGTTTTTCCTTACCTTCCTCTGTTAGTCGCCATAGCCAAGCCTGCTGGTCCTGAGGCTCAGCAGCAGTGGCAGCCAGCAGGATTTTAGCCGGGTCTTGAGTTTGCTTGGCCCAAGCCTGGGTCTGCTTTTCCCCTGGAGTCTCTCTGTTATTATATACTTTTTCAGCCACTCCAAGTAAATCCTGTAAAGACTTCTCAGCCAGCCTATCTACTCTCTGGAGTTTCCTCTTTATGTCAGGGGCAGATTGGTTAACAAACACCATGATAACTGTGGCTTTGCTATCCTCTGCCTCAGGATTCATGGGCATGTAAGTACAAAATGCTTCCATGATCCTTTCCAGGAAGGCAGTGGGAGATTCATTTTTTCCTGCTGCATGTTCCCTATCTTAGCCAAATTGGCTGGCTTACGGGCTGCTTTCCGGAGACCCCTCATTAGAGTCTGGCCGTAGACTCGAAGACTCATCTGATCTGGTTCCATATTAAAGTCCCAATCAGGGTGGGTGAGGGGAAAGGCAGCATCAATCTCAGTGGGATTGGTAGTGGGAGTCCCATTTTGGCCCACGGCTGACTTCCAGGTCTCTGACAGGATTCTCTCTTCCGTGGTGAACAGCACCTGTAAAAACTGCTGACAATCATCCCAGGTGGGCGGATGGGTGAAGACGACAGAATCTAAGAGGTCAATTAGGGCAGTGGGTTTTTCAGAAAACTTAGAGTTCTGCATTTTCCAGTTATACAAGTCACTAGTGGCAAAGGGGCAATAGTAAAGGTTCTAAACCCCATTTGCATCTGGGGGACGCGTGGCCCTTAGGGGAAGTACAGTCGAATGGGCAGCCGCCTCCCAATGGGCTTCCTGTCTGGTGAATGGCAGACTTCCAGCAATAGGTCTTGAGGCTGCCCCTGTTTTAGCAGCGGGCTCCCCCACTGCCGCTTCCCCAGGTGGTATAGGCTTGACCTGCGGAGGGGCAGGAGGGTGATATGGAGGAGGACAAAAGAAATCCTGATCTGTACTATCCTGGAAGACAGGTTAGAGCGGTGCAAAGGGTTTGGGTTTTGAGGGTTTTTCAATAGGAGGCTTCTTGTGCACTGCGAGAACCACACTGCTTGAGTTTTTATCTGCCAGGGGCAGAATTGCTTTCAGCCAGGGAGGGGGATTTTCTACTAGGTCCTGCCAGGTGGTGATGTATAGAACCTGGTCAGAGTGACCGGTTTGTGAACAATAAACAATATCATTAACCTGGAAAATAATGGGGGAGAGGAAAGGTTTCCTCTGGAGGCCAGTCAACATTGAAGGTTGGCCACTTGCTCCTGCAGAAAGTAATCAGTTTAGTTCTTTTCACCACAAGCCCCAAATCTTGAGCTCTAGTCTTTACTTCTGAGAAATGATCAAGGAAAATAGACAGGGAGGTCATCTGAGTCTGTCCCATTTTTTAGCAGTCAAAGTTGCCCCATTATAGTCAACCACACTAAAACACCAATGAAACACAACACACACAACACACTGAGGACACACATGATTAACGGTCCATGGAAACAAAATTGAAAATAGGACAATAGTCTCTGATCATGCTGCAGGAGTGACCTGCTATGTTCGTTCAAGAGAACCACAAGGGGAACTGCGTCCACACCATACCCTGGGGATTCCATCTCCCAGTCTGGTGGGGCAATTTCTTCAACAAGCACCAGAGGGTCTGAGTTCACTCCACACTCTGGGGATTTCACATCCCAGTTCAAAGGGGTCAGGTCCCTCCCAGAAGGAGCTGGGATGTCTCCACGGCACCCCTGGCCAGCAGCCTCCAATGCGTCCGCCTTGACTTCATGCCAGCCACCCTTTTACAGATTTCCAAAAACAACCACAACAGAGAAGACAAACACTTACCTCTCATCAGCTCTCCAGGTCAGGGGTCCTCAGGGGGTCTTGAGAATCCTGGACGAGCCCCCAAATGTTATGCCCAGATCACAAAGTCCCCAAAGACCACCAAGGAGCTGATTCCAATGCAAAAGCAAAAGAGCCTTTATTGTCACAAGCTCGTGCCTGGGCTCCTGGGGGCTCAAGGAGCTCCTAGCTGTGAGGCATAGGGTTTTTATAATATGGGGTTATGGGAGCAGTGTGCTAGGCTTCAGAACAGGGGGCATCTCGGGATTGGCTGCCAAGTGGCCTGGTGCAGTCTGATGCAGAGGGTGGTTTCTGATTGGGAAGTCACACTCGCATGATTTTGGGGAATTGGCTGCTCTTACAGGAAAATGAAATTTATACAACAAAATGGAAGTGAAAGTGAAACTTAACTTCTAAGATGGTGGCAATCCAAGATGGCCGTGGTCTGGCTCTCTCAAAAGTACTACCTAATGATCATATTCAAAGCCACCCTTAGTGTAATTCTGGTAAAATCTAACTTCTAGGATCATTTTCAAATACCCATCCATGACAGGTTAAATTTTAATTTGTATTTATTTATTTATTTTTTGTAGAGACAGAGTCTCACTTTATCACCCTAGGTAGAATACCATGGCGTGACGGCTCACAGCAACCTCCAACTCCTGGGCTTAGGAAATTCTCTTGCCTCAGCCTCCCAATAGCTAGGACTACAGATGCCCGACACAACACCCGGTTATTTTTTTGTTGCAATTTGGCCAAGCCGGGTTGGAACCTGCTACCTTTGGTATATGGGGCCAGCGCCCTACTCACTGAGCTACAGGCACTGCCCAACAGGTTTAATTTTTATGTGTCAACTTGCTTACACCACAGTGTCCAGCTATGTTTTTGTGAGGCTGATTTTGATGAGATTAACATTTAAATTGATTGACTAACTTTGAGTAAAGCAAATTGTCCTCCATAATATGTGTGAGGCCTTATTCAGTCAGGGACTTTCTCTAGCTAAAATGCAATTCTGCCAACAGGTGGCCTTAGGCTTGAATTGCAATATTGTATCTTAGTATGGTCTCTAGCCCACCGGATTATCACACAGATTTTGGATTTACCAGCCTCCATATTTCTGAATCTTTCCTTAAAATAAACCTCTCTTTATATACACAACCCCCCCACCCCATTCTTTTTTTCTCTGGAGACCTTCCACTAGTATATAATATTTAAAATTTGCTTGTGCATTTGTTTGGTTTTTCACTCCCTGAATTATTTCCCTCAAATAATAGAGACATTTTATTAATTCTGCTTTTTTTGTATAAAAAATGTAAACTTAAATTCAGAAATATTTTATCAATTACTTAAATAAATATTAATTTTCTTCTACTTTCATAAAGTAGAATACCTACATTATCCAAATTGCCCTAACATGTGTTAAATGTTATTTTTACCCCAGGACAAAAATCTTTGAAGATTCCTCTTTGTTTTTTCCTAAGTTATTTTAAAATGATGAATTTTATCATGTATTTTAAATTATATTTGAAAAAAATATAGCTTCTACTTGTAAATATAAAATAGGCCAACATTTTTGATTTTACAGTACTTTATAAAGAATTAGTATAATATTAAGTGTATAAAAATAAGTGTATACCAAAGATATATGACAAAGAAATTATATATAAAATTGTTCAAAGACAGAAAGCCATGTCATAAACCCAAAAATCCACTAGGCATGCATAAACCTAAACATCTTTTAACCCATGTTTTGTTTTATTAATTTTCTAAAAGTAATCAACAATATCCACAGTTAAATTAACAATAAGCAATGGTGCACAGAATAATGTGTATAAGCAAAATCATATATAAAAAAATTTCAGAATAATTTGCTATGAAAAGTAAAAAAAAAAAAATGAGAATATATTTCAAATATTGTCTACTTAGAATTTTTAAAACCTTATAGAAACAAAATATTTACTCAAAAGTTGAATAATTTTGTAAACTGACATAAAATCTTCATAATTAATTTAACTTTTAATATTTATTTATTTATTTTGAGGCATAGTCTCACTATGTCACCCTTGGTGAAATGCTGTGGCATCATAGCTCACAGCAACAATCCTGTACTTGAGCAATTCTCTTGCCTCAGCCTCCTGAGTAGCTGGGGGACTACAGGTCCCTGGCATTATGCCTGGGTCATATTTTTATATTTTTAGTATAGATGGGGTCTTACTCTTGCTCATACTAGTCTTGAACTCCTCAGTTCAAGCAATTCACCTGCCTTGGCCTCCCAGAGTGCTAGGATTACAGGCATGAACTCCCACACCTAGCCTTTGTACCTAATTTTAAAAATAAATTTATTTGAATTAAAATTACATTAATATTGGTGTTTCACCATTAAACTTTGATAAACAATGCTGCATTTTAATTTGTGCTTTGATTTTCTTGTATGACACTATAGTTTTAGATCAAGTAATCTGTTAATTATTGCAAATTAAAGTATATAAAATATTAGCCTGTAATCTAAGTAAAATCATTTGCAAGCCATTTTTTACAAAGTATTTAACTTTACTTCCACCTTTCAAAAAGCACATGAATTCTTATATGATCTGTTTTGTCTCTTCATCATTGACTATTATTTAAAAAATTTTTTTATATCATTTATTATTATTGTTTACTTTTAATAGGTAAGGAGTTAAAAGGTGAATTTCATTATGCATATATATTTTACAGGGTGAAGACAGGGTTTTTGGTTTACCGGTCACTTGAGTAGTATCCTTTGTACCCCACAGGTAATTTTTCATCCCTCATCGCCTCCCGCTTTTCCCCATTTTGAGTTTCCAACATCATAGTATCACACAGATTGCTCTTGTGTAATCATTGTTTAGCTTCTAAGTGTGAACATGCAGTATTTCTTTTCTTTTTTTTTTTAATTATTAAATCACAGCTGTGTACATTAGTGCAGTCAAGGGGTACAATGTGCTAGTTTCATATACAATCTGAAATATTTTCATCAAACTGTTCAACATAGCCTTCATGGCATTTTCTTAATTATTGTATGAAGACATTTGTATTCTGAATTTAGTAAGTTCTGCCTGTACCCATTCTACGATGCACTGTAGGCATGGCCCCACCGATTACTCTCTCTCCACCCCAACCTCCCCCTTTCCCTCCCCTCCCTTGGCCCTTTCCCCATATTCTTATGCTATAGTTGGGTTATAGCCTACATGAAAACTATAAATTAACTTCATAGTAGGGCTGAGGACATTGGATACTTGGATACTTTTTCTTCCATTCTTGAGATACTTTGCTAAGAAGAATATGTTCCAGCTCCATTCATGTAAACATGAAAGAGATAAAGTCTCCATGTTTCTAAGTTATGGAATATAAAAAAATGAGTTAAATTTTGTAAAGGCCATGAATATACATTTTTAAAAAAATTTTTTTTATTGTTAAATTATAGCTGTGTACATTAGTACAATCAAGGAGTACAATGTGCTGGTTTCATATACAATCTGAAATATTCTCATCAAACTGTTCAACATGGACTTCATGGCATTTTCTTAGTTATTGTATGTAGACATTTGTATTCTGCATTTAGTAAGTTTTGCCTGTACCCATTCTGAGATGCACCATAGATGTGGCCCCACCCATTACCCTCCCTCCACCAAAACCTTCCCTTCTTCCCCTTCCTTGGCCCTTTCCCCATAGTCTTGTGCTATACTTGAGTTATAGCCTTCATGTGAAAGCTATAATTTAGCTTCACAGTAGGGCTGAGTACATTGGATACTTTGTCTTCCATTCCTGAGATACTTTGCTAATAAAAATATATTCCAGCTCCATCCATGTAAACATGAAAGAGGTAAAGTCTCCATCTTTCTTTAAGACTACATAGTATTCCATGGTATACATGTACCACAATTTGCTAGTCCAATTATTTATTCATTTATTCATTTGTAACTGAGTTTCTTTCACCCTGGGTGGAGTGCTGTGTTGTCATAGCTCATAGCATCCTCAATATTCTGGGCTAAAGTCATCTTCTTACTTCAGCCTCATGAATTGCTGGGACTACACTCATCCTTGACTACTATTTGTGGTAGAAATGGGGTCCACCCTTGCTCAGGTTGATATCAAACACCTGTGCTAAGGGATCCATTCACCGGAGTCTTCAGAGTTCTAAGATTACAAAAGTGAGAAAATACACCCAGGAACTATGTTGTCTCTACAACTTTCACTCATTTGCTATGCTGCAAATTCCTACCTGGTTCTTAGAATTCCTCAAAATGCAGTGTATACATGCAATATTTATTTACCTTTAAGATAATTAGTGCCTTTGTACTGTATTATGCCATGTTTCTCATGTTCTTGGCATGATTTTGTAGATAAAATGTGTAATGTATATTTACTCAATTCTGACAAAGAGTCAGTGGCTAAAATTGCTTTTTTTTTTATATTATTGTTGGGGGCTCATTGAGGGTATGATAAGCCAGGTTACCCTGATTGCATTTGTTAGGTAAAGTCCCTCTTGCAATTGTGTCTTGCCCCCAGAAGGTGTGGCACACACTAAGGCCCTACCCCCTACCTCCTTTCCTCTTTCTGCATTTCCTTCTCCCACATAACCTTAATTGTCATTAATTGTCCTCATATCAAAATTGAGTACATAGGATTCATGCTTCTCCATTCTTGTGATGCTTTACTAAGAATAATGTCTTCCACTTCCATCCAGGTTAATAGAATGGATGTAAAGTCTCCATTTTTTTTAATAGCTGAATAGTATTCCATGGTGTACATATACCACAGCTTGTTAATCCATTCCTGGGTTGGTGGGCAGTTAGGCTGTTTCCACATTTTGGCAATTGTAAATTGAGCTGCAATAAATAGTCTAGTACAAGTGTCCTTATGATACAAGGATTTTTTTCCTTCCGGGTAGATGCCCAGTAATGGGATTGCAGGATCAAATGGGAGGTCTAGCTTGAGTGCTTTGAGGTTTCTCCATACTTCCTTCCAGAAAGGTTGTACTAGTTTGCAGTCCCACCAGCAGTGTAAAAGTGTTCCCTTCTCTCCACTTCCATGCCAGCATCTGCAGTTTTGAGGTTTTGTGATGTGGGCCATTCTCGCTGGGGTTAGATGGTTTCTCAGGGTGGCTTTGATTTGCATTTCTCTAATATATAGGGATGATGAACACTTTTTCATATGTTTATTAGCCATTTTTCTGTCTTCTTTAGAGAAGGTTCTATTCATGTCTCTTGCCCATTGAATGGGATTGTTGGCTTTTTTAATGTGGATTAATTTGAGTTCTCTATAGATCCTAGTTATCAAACTTTTGCCTGATTCAAAATATGCAAATATCCTTTCCCATTGTATAGGTAGTCTATTTGCTTTGGTTGTTGTCTCCTTAGCTGTACAGAAGCTTTTCAGTTTAATGAAGTCCCATTTGTTTATTTTTGTTGTTGTTGCAATTGCCATGGCAGTCTTCTTCATGAAGTCTTTCCCAGGTCAATATCTTCCAGTATTTTTCCTATACTTTCTTTGAGGATTTTTATTGTTTCATGCCTTAAATTTAAGTCCTTTATCCATCTTGAATCAATTTTTGTGGGTGGGGAAAGGTGTGGGTCCAGTTTCAGTCTTTTACATGTGGATATCCAGTTCTCCCAATGCCATTTATTGAATAGGGAGTCTTTCCCCCAAGATATGTTCTTGTTTGGTTTATCAAAGATTAGGTGGTTGTAAGATGTAGTTTCATGTCTTGGTTTTCTATTTGATTCCAAGTGTCTATGTCTCTATTTTTGTGCCAGTACCATGCTGTCTTGACCACTATGGCTTTGTAGTATAGCCTAAAATCTGGTATAGTGATGTTCCCAGCTTTATTTTTATTACTAAGAACTGCCTTAGCTATACGGGGTTTTTTCTGGTTCCATACAAAATGCAGAATCATTTTTTCCAAATCTTGAAAGTACGATGTTGGTATTTTGATAGGAATGGCATTGACTAGATAGATTGCTTTGGGAAGTATAGACATTTTAACAATGTTGATTCTTTCCACCCATGAGCATGGTATGTTTTTCCATTTGTGAATATCCTCTGCTATTTCCTTTCTGAGGATTTCATAATTTTCTTTATAGAGGTCCTTCACCTCCTTCATTAGGCATATTCCTAGGTGTTTCATTTTCTTTGAAACTATGGTGAAGGGAGTTGTGTACTTAATTAGCTTCTCATCTTGACTGTTATTGGCGTATACAAAGGCTACTGACTTGTGGACATTGATTTTATATCCTGAAACTTTACTGTATTTTTTTGATGACTTCTAGGATACTTGTGGTTGAGTCTTTGGGATTCTCTAAGTATAAGATCATGTCATCAGCAAAGAGGGAGAGTTTGACCTCCTCTGCTTCCATTTGGATTCCCTTTATTTCCTTGTCTTGCCTACTTGTATTGGCTAGAACTTCCAGCACTATGTTGAATAGTAAAGGTGACAGAGGACAACCTTGTCTGGTTCCAGTTCTAAGAGGAAAAGCTTTCAGTTTTACTCCATTCAGTAAAATATTAGCTGTGGGTTTGTCATAGATAG
>CAUYPK010002119.1:0-56067 GCA_963574355.1 Loris lydekkerianus | reverse complement strand
TGGTGGAAAAACATAGCCCCTGTCTTAGGTTGCCTGCTCTTGCAGTTTCAGTCTTACCCGTCATGGGGATACAAACATCAATGGTTTGGTCCCTGTCTTAGGTTGACTGAATGCAGAGTGATCTTACCCGTCTTTGGGTATTATGAATGTAATCCACTATGCAGCCTCTCCATATCCTGTCTTAGGTTGTCCCCGCTATGGGAATCTTACCCGTCATTGGTGCTATGGAGGGTGGTGAAGAATAATAGATTCTTGGCTAATGAGCCGGTGATATTGGACCTCGACCTGATTTAACTGCCTCCAACCTTTTTTAAGGATACAGGACCCAAAGGTGAAGGGTAAATAAGGGTAGCAGGGGAAGAAGGTAGGGTAAAAAACCATGTAGTCCCGTCCACAGGTTAGAAAAAAAGAAAGGGGAGAACATTGAAGTTTTATAATGGTAGTCAAAACGTGAGTCTGTCTGTTAGTATGTCAGTTTTAAGATACTGATATTTCATTGTATTGGCATAAATGATATTTCCCAGACCCATAGCAATGAGAGCTGGAAGCCCTGTTATTTCATGGTGTTCGTTATTCTGCTGGAGTAGGGTCGGTCATCACAGTCTGCTTTCCAGTGCCCTTCTCAGTCCAATTTTAGGTGAGTCAAACTGTGGAGTTACTGCTATTTATCTTGGGGGATTTTCCACCCTCTGAAGTCTCACAGTTAATACGTTTCCTTTCAATGTTTCCTTTCTCTGGCTCATTTTCTCTCTTTACTTGTCATTCTACTTCTTTGATTGTTCTGGATTTCCATGTACTTTTCCACATTTAATGTTTACCAACGAGCTGCCTAGTTCAAAAAGATGTTTATTTATTAATCAGAAAGATGGGTCACTGGAGGTCATTACTAAATATTATTAAATCTGCCTTACTCTCCTACATGAGGATTCCTATCTACCTATCTAGAATAATTTTTTTTTTGTGAGACAGAGTCTCACTCTGCACCCTGGCTAGAGAGTGCCATGGCGTTGTAGCTCACATCAGCCTCAAACTTTTGGGCTCAAATGATCCTCCTGCTCCAGCCTCCCAAGTAGCTGGGACTACAGGTGCTCACAACACCCAGCTAGATTTTTTTTTTTTTTTTTTTGTAGAGACAGGATTTCATTTCACTCTTGCTCAGGCTGGTCTCGAACTTCTGAGCTCATGCAATCCACTGCCTCAGTCTCCCAGAGTGCTAGGATTATGGGCATGAGCCACTGCACCCAACCTAGAATGTTTTCTTTAAAGCATATCTTTACTTTTCTACAAATGTAAATTGAGTTCCACAATGCTGCATGCTAGTGTCAAAAATGGT
The DNA here is from genome assembly GCA_963574355.1 of Loris lydekkerianus. Classification (NCBI taxonomy): domain Eukaryota; kingdom Metazoa; phylum Chordata; class Mammalia; order Primates; family Lorisidae; genus Loris; species Loris lydekkerianus. The sequence continues at coordinate 54,734 of CAUYPK010002119.1, read as the reverse complement.
GTTTCAATCCTATGAAAAGAAAATTCCATAAGTATATTTGTTTGTTCTACACATATAGGCAGAGTTTAGCCGATTGTACTTTCATCACTCCCTTCCTTATAGTCTTCCACTGTTTCTCGCCTACTGTGACCCAGTCATTTACTTTCAAAGTCCAGCACAGCTCTGCCTCTTGCCTATTAAATGCTGAGGAAGTGTCTGTATATCAAGGTTTTCCCAGTCTGACTTCTTGAAAGGTTCTGGGAGTGGACATATCACCTTGAACTAGGGAGGTTGAATATGGAATTGTCCTGGTTCTGAGAGAGATATTGTCACCTGAAGTCTCTAAGTCAACTGGTGGTTCCATGGGTGGAAGTATAAGGGGACAGCATTCCTTGAACAGACTCTCCTTGACTTTCCCTGTAGTTATGTACTTACATATTACCTTACAACTGCCTTGTATTAGTATACATTTCAGGTGAAATAGTAATACTGCCTCTATCATTTTAGGAAGCACAGCATTGTCCAAAAGTTAAGCTTAATTAACCTCATCATATACTAGCATGATGTTTAGATGTTTATTGGGCTCACAGATGTGCAGATTGAGAAATTTGGCCAGGAAGAACACTTTCCATGTGGGCTACTGGAGGTTTAGTTTAACGTACATGTTTGTCTATGGCGAAGGACCAATCTTCGCTAGACAGAGTGAAGCCCCCTCCGTGTGTGTCTAGAGCAGTGGGTCTCAACCTTCCTAATGCTGCAACCCTTTACTACAGTTCCTCATGTTGTGGTGACAAAAATAATTTTATAGTTGGGGGTCACCACAACATGAGGAACTGTATTAAAGGATCATGGCATTAGGAAGGTTGAGAACCACTGGTCTAGAGTATCTCAGACTACCTCTGGTTAAACAGCAGGCTTTGTTTTCGTTTAATTTCCAATCTGTCAGAGTATCATAAAATACTTTAAAAATGAAATACTGCAAAAGTAAAATAAAAATTGCAGACATATAGGATTATAAAATAATATTAGATTCAAAAGATGTAAAAATTCTGTCAAGTTGCCATAACATTTCTAAATATTTACTTGGAATTTTTATGCCTCATCACAGACTATTGATAAACAAATCCTGAACTGTCATCCATCTCATAGAATGCATTTGAGGAACCCTGAGACTAACAGTACCATGAGGTGCACGCAAAAAGTGATTAGAGTAGCCATGATCATCAAATACATTAAAACATAGTAGTATTTACTTATGTCTTTTAGCAAAGAACAAAAAATGTCTTTTAACTTCTTTGGGTAAGTGTAAAATAAATTTGTAATCAATGTACTTCATAGTTAAACAGTAGCCCCTATTCGTTTTTAAGCTGATACTTTTACAAAAGAATTAACTATTAATTTCTTTTTTACAGGTATGTTTTTGTTTTGTTTTTTTTTTAATGGCAAAGAAGAATATGCTTTTTGTCAATTGCCCATTTAAGTACCAGCAATCCATTGGATCTGAACCTTACACACAACTCATTTTTCAAATATTACTGTGGTACTTTACTAAAGCAAATCAATGTCACATTCCTGCATGATGAAACTCAGCTCATAATTAATCATTGTAAATGTGACTCGGGGGCTCATTTTCTTCTAAATGTTGTCAGTGGAGAACTGTAGGCTTCTGCTGTTTTCTTTCAGCGAATTCAAGGTCGAAAAGCCAGCCTGGAGGAAATACAGCTTGTTCATTCTGAACATCACTCACTGTTGTATGGCACCAACCCCCTGGACGGACAGAAGCTGGACCCCAGGATACTCCTAGGTCGGTACAGCCTTCCATTCCACTGAGAACAGCACATTCCAGCACTGTCATTAGTCAATGCTGGTGTCAGTTGAAAATACTTGGCAAGCAGTGTGACAAAAAATCAGTTTTTCCAACAGTGTTGCTCTGTGGAACAAGTCATTTACAATAGACACCAATGTAGATCAGGAAAATCCTGCATTAGAAAACGACACTACGTTCCATGATGTTTATTTTAAGATTTACCTTTATTTGAAATGCATTTCTAAATGCGTTTTGCATATAGGAATAAATATATGGCTGAACTTGATTCCTTGTGTTTTTAAACTAAAAGAAAAAAACATTTTGCATTTTTATGCAAATTTACCATCACCTTTCTTGTCTGTTTTGTCTCTCAGTTCTTTCTTCTATAAGCTTAATAGACAAAGGGACTATTACAACTTATTTTAAGTGAAAATTCCTTATTACTATGCCCAGCACACAACATTTCATAGTAGAATTTAATTTAAAATATTAAATAGTCATTTAATATATGCTTTACAGTGGCATTAAGTAGTATAGTAAATGGCAGAAATCAAAAACTAATAAACATAAATTTTTATTAATGTAGGATTTTTTAAGATTTTTATCATCGGATTTTAAAATAAAACATGTTGCAAAGTTTCATATAAAGTTTACATGAGTGATAGAAACAGTAGATTTTTAGAAACATCAGTGATAAAACATTCTAGCTGAAGTAATTATTTTCTTTTACTAATGATCATTTATAACTGAGTAACAATACATAGCATTCCATTGAATCCAACAATGAAATTCTTTTTCAAATAAATCTATCACATTAGTTCCAAATTATTGGACCTTTTCACCAAATTCAGTATAATCTCAAAATGGTCTTACATTAACTAGTCCCAAAAAACTCCAAAGAAAGTGTATGACATGTAGTAGGTATCTTGAAAAATAATTACAAAGGGAAGTTAATTAGTACCAAGTATGACATTTTCAATCTGCTTTTTTAATATGAGTGGCAAGGCTCCCTAAATTTATAGAGCACAGGCATGTGGGTGAGTGTGTCTGAACCTGCATGCATGTGTAACAGGGCAGGAAGTCGTAGCTTGTGGAGAAGTAAGCAGGAAGGGGGACAAAAAACTACTCAATTTTAGAAAGCATCTTTCTGAGATTTGGTGATGAAAAGCAGTTTATATAGTACATGTAGTAGAATTAAAGTACTGTAGTGATAAAAATGCAAAGAGATTAGTCTAAACATACTCTGTGTGTTTTTTTACTTCTGTCTGTTAAAGGAACCAGTCTTTGTACATGCAGATACTTCACATAAAGTACTTATTTTTGTGGTGGATACTGTGTAAGAAACATTCTTACTTTAACCTGAATTAATAATCCTACCCAAATAACTACAAAGATAAAGTAAATCAGACATTTTAATTGTTTTTTTTTTTTTTTTTTGGTCAAGATACGCAAGCATTTAAATATAGAAACTGATTGTTTTTTAATTTAGTTAAAAGTAAACAAGTAGAAAATCTTCCCTATTTTTAAAAAAACTATGATACCAAAGTGCAAATCAACCTAGCCCTAAATAAGTCTAAACTTTTACTGGAATAGACTGGGATTAGTCAAATTGTGAATATCAACATAAATTGCCCATTTATGTCTAGTTTTAAGTTTAATATTCCTCCAATTGATGACTTTAAAGTGAGTGTTCTGTACACATTTGGAGCCTCACAGACACCTCTCAGTGGTCAGTTCTACAATCTCAATATTGAATTCAGGTAAACAGGGGTGTCGCATTTGGTCAGGCTTTGACATCATGCGCTAACTTCAACTTGGATGACACTTCCAAACTATGCCAAATCCTCTTGTGTATCCAGAAAGTTAGCTTATTTCTTCAACCCCTGTTCCAAGTGAGTAATCTCATTCTTTCCAAAGGTTAACTTTTCCTACCTTTTCTCTTTGTGAAATTTGGATTCTTGTGGCTTTTCTTACTTCTATCAGTCCTGGCAGAAGCTGCCATGTGTGAATGCATAGAAATTTATAATTACCAGATATTTTCTCTCTCTTTATTCATTCTTTTCATTCCCATACATCTCACCTCCTCCCACAATTCTTCCCAATACAGATGTGGGTGTCTTTTCTGAGTTAAATTGATGCTACTGCCCTTCTTGTTAGTTACGTTCTAGAGTTAGGAGGAAGGATTTGAATAAAGGAGCAGAATGACCAGACCGATCAGTCTTTGCATCCTCAAAGACATCTACAGATTATAAAATAATTTGATTCGAGAATGGGCATCATTTATCTCTTTAAATACTCTAGATCCTGTAAGGTGACACTTTAAAAACATTCTCTCCAGTTATTTCTGGTACAAGGTTTTCCTTAGCATTAATATTCCTGACGTTCTTATTACTAGTTCCATATTCTTGTAGTTGGTTAGATTTCAGTCCACTGATAAGGTAGTATAATATAATTAAAAAGTAAATCCAGTCAATTCAGTGAGAAAAATTCATTGCATACTGCTAAATTTAAATTAATTTGCCTGTTTCGTATTATGTATACATTACTAAATAAAATTTTTCTAAGCAGGATATTTTTGTATTCCTAATTCTCTTAGTGTTTAATATTTTTTGATTACTTTTAATCTTATTTTTATTATACTATAATATTTAACGCTTTTAAATTGGCTATGAATGAACAGTTCAGACCTTAAAATATATTTTAGGTTCTATGCTATACATGTATATTTTAATTTTATAGGTGACATATGAATTTGCCCTCAGAGAATATTCAAGAATACAGAAATATCTTGATTACAAGCACCAATATAAGAAAACTTTACCCCTCTCCACGCTATTCAGAAATTTTCTGATTTGTCCTTGGTGCCAGTATTACATTTTAATATCCATGACTTTTTATTTTTTTCTATTGATTTCTCATCTTTTTTTATGATGATCTGTCTCTATAACTATGTGTCCTCATTTTCACATGCAATTGTCTTTATCATTTTCCAGCTGTTAGCAATTGCACTTGAAAACCAACTTATATAATTTATTGTTTTCGAAATCAACTTTCCTTTGTGACAAGTAACACTATTTAGACTTTTAGTGACTGTGCATGTGAATTCTACCAGAACCAATTTTAATTTTAATTTAATTAATTTAATATCATATAAATTTAATTATTTATATCCTTGAATATCAATAGGACAAATGAGTGGGATGGATGGACTGGAGATTTGTACCTGGTCCTACCATTGACCTGCTGAATGACTTGTCTGAGTTACTTCTGAACCCTTTGATCACGAGATAGAAATGTTCACGATGTTCCTTTAATTTCTTCACAGGCAGATATTAGTGTTAGAGGCTTAGGAGAAATTATTCCTCTTTTCTCTGATATTTAATAGATGATGTACAAAATAAAAGTGCCAGTGAACAAATAATTACCAAAAGTTCCATAAAATATCAGTTCCAAGAGATAATAGCAATTAGGATTTTGGCACATATTTTGAAGATTTAAAAATGTATATTGATATTATATAAGGCCCAAAATGGGATTGTTCTTTCTCAATAATGTCTTAGTAATGCTTTCTTAATAATTCTTTCTTAAAAGTGTCTTGTTCATAAAACCGTGGATGTTGGAGATGTTTTTGATGTACTTGGACTTAGTTGTATCTTTTAGTAGATGTAGCTACTTACAGCTAAGCATACTTAGCTATGTCTGAAATAGAAATTAAGAATAAGTCTATACATTTGAGAAGATATTTTAATATTTGAAATATTAAAAAATGACAGGACATGATGTCATAAATGTTGTGGCTCAAAATATCCCACTGCAGGAACATACTTAGTGAATAGCTGAGTTACTTTCCGTAAGTTATAAATTTTAAAAATTATAATAGTACAGATGTCTAGGACAATTTCTTAAAATCTTGTGACTCAAAGCTCATGGGCAAAGCTCATGTGTCTATTCCTGGGGAGAAATAAACTCAACATGTAATAATATTTGTACGTGTTATTGGTTTGCTTTGAGTTCTTACCTATGAATACATGTAGACAGAATCATGGTATTCTGAAAATTAACTCTATTGAATAATTGATCTAAAAGTTTATTTCCTTGACTCAAGTGATAAATACCATTTGACATAATATTATGTGTTAATAAACAATAAAACATTTTAAAAACTATATTTTTATTCCCAATTTATGTATCTTTTCGTGTCTTCTTACTATATAGGTGGTGACTCTCAGAAGTTTTTTTCCTCATTACCTTGTGGGGGACTTGGGGTAAGTATGAGTTGTTTACTTCTTTTAAATAACAGAAACTTATTTTAAAACTTCTTTTATCTATCTATTCAGTTATGTTAGGTCTGTTTCTCAGTCAGGGTTGTACTAGACTTCAGGACAGACTGTATAATTCACAGGGCTAAGTGCCAAATAGAAATGCAGAGCCCCTTGTTCAAAAATTGTTAAGAATTTCAAGATGGAGGAGACGTAGAGTAAAACCAGGAGTAAGGCCTTTGGAACTGTAAGTTCTTGTGTGACTGCTCAGGTCAGACTCTCGTAAAGCCAGCTTGGCTAGACTTTTGTATAGCTGAAGAAAAGGCAATACAAGAGAGTTTCACACAGTTCTGTGGCAGAATTCAATTTTCAGTAGAATCACAGTGAGTATGCATACCCATTATATTCCTGGTGAAAATGCCATAAACTTGACAAAACTTTACTTTGCATCATGGGACATTTTGTTTGTGAATCCCCTAGGGCCATCTTTGTTTTCAATAATTAACAAAACCCTTTGACCCAGAATATTTATACCACATTCCAAGAGCAAATTTGTTTGAATCCAGCAACGTATGAAGAAAAATGTCTACATTTTTGTAGATGATTAGAACGTAGTCTATAACCTGTAATCTATTTAAATTTAACCATTACCAGTAACAAACCCCATTTCCTACAGAACTAAGTGGTAAGTTATGTTAGGACAGCATAATTTTAAGTGAAGTTTCTGAGGACTAAGATACTTGAATCAATTAGGATTCCCAGATGTGGATAAAAGAGAACTAAACAAGTTATGTGTATATGATGTTTTACACGATTTTTTGCTATAACTAATACAGAGAAATCCCATATACGTATTTTCAGTTCATTCTATTATTACAATGATGCCTGATTTAGTGAGGGGTATCTTTTGGTTCCTACCTGTGATTCTTCCCCTTCTGTAAATACAATGGCAACTACAACCATTTGTATCTGTTTGAGCTTCGCATTTACCAACATTCAGAACAACCTTGTAAAATAGTTGTTATTACTACACCATTTCTGAAGGCTCAGAGAAGTGATTTTCTTGAAGTCAATATAGTAAAAGGGACAAAGCTGAACGTGTGGAGTTAATGTACACAACCACGTGAAAGAGTTCCAGGATACCTTTGGAGACCCATCCATGCTTGCATCTTTGACAAACCGGCTGCAGCCTCCTCTCACACCGCCGGAGGCCAACACTGCCAGTGTGGTTGATGTGCTGTGGCCCCCTTTGTCACAGCTCACCAATCACTTGTGCTTTTTGTTTTGTTGCACAGGACAGTCATCACCTGATGCTTACTTACTGATATTTTAATGCTTACTGGTATTTTAGCAAATCTCCTGTGCAGCCAGCAAGAATTGCAAACCTCCTGTGCAGCCAGCAGCTTGCAAAACCATTCTAGAAAGCAGAGGACATGGTTACTTTTAAAATGGGTTTAATTGGCTTCTGTGCTTATTTTCTAACATCCCAAGTGACTATTTTATGAGCGTAGAAGTTTACCTGCAAATTAGGCAAAGAATGAAACAAAGCAAATGACGACTTAATGGGAGCAGTGATGGAGAGGAAATCAAAGCTATTTTAAGTGTGGTGGTCATTCAGCCCCACTCATTTATAAGTACAGATGGTCCCCAACTTACGGTGTTTGACTTATAATTTTACTGCTTAACAATGGCATAAAAGTGATACATGTTCATTAAAAATCATACTTCAGGAGCCTATATAACCATTCTGTTTTTGCTCTTTCAGAACAGTATTTAATAAATTGCATGGGGTATTCAACACTTATTATAACATAAGTTTTAGGTTACATGGCTTTGCCCAACTGTAGCCTAATGTAAATGTTCTGAGAAGGTTTAAGGCAGACTTAGCAAAGCTATGATGTTCAGTAGGTTAGATGTACTAAATGCATTTTCAACTTATGATATTTTCAATTTACAATGGGTTTGTCAGACATGACTCCACTGTAAGTTGAGGAGCATCTGTACATTTAATTCACGACTCAGAGCCAGACTGAGAACAGCTGCCTAGGACTTATCTCCAAAATCTGACCTGGGATGTGCCTCTAACTCCCTATCCCTTGAACATAAAGTATGTCTTCTCAACTGTTCTAAAACTATACTAAAGTAACTTCTGATTCTTCACCAGAGATAATTTGGTAAACTCGTAAAAGTGACCACTGAATGAATATTTACTGCTGCTTCTGGCCTGTACCTCCAACATAAAGCTCCCTGCAGGTCATAAAATATGTCCTTAGTGTTTCCAGATACTGACCAGAGCTGGATGGTGGCAGTGGTGGTGGCGGGGAAGCCTGTCGTGGGCAGGCAGAGTGGGAAGAGGAGGCCTGGAGTAGTTTGACTCCATCAGAGCTGGGGAGGACTGGAGAGAGGCTTTGTGTCAACAGCTTGTGTGTCTTCCGGTGGTGTTACATAGGTCCAGGTGTCTGTGGAAGCTTGGATTTGGTGAGGCTCTAGCACACTCATTTGATTCAATGTTTTTCTTTTCTTTTCTTTTCTTTTTTTCTTGGCCAGGCCTGGGTTTGAACTCACCACCTCTGGCATATGGGGCTGGCGCCCTACTCCTTTGAGCCACAGGTGCCGCCTCATTAAATGTTTTTCTTTTTGTTTTCAATTAATTGTTTTAAATTGTTTTCTCAGCCACTTGAGAGCCATATTGTCCCCTCACATCTTTTATTTTGATACAAGTCCCAAGAGAAACTGTGGATTCTCTAGATTTGAACAAGCTTACGTTTTCACTTCCAAGACAATCCCAAGAATATGAACTATATAAAGATACCCAGCCTGAACTTAGAGTAGCCCAATTTGCCAACATCTGGGTCCCCAGAGAGCTTGAAAACTACTGAAATGGCTTTTGTCTTATACACAGTTACAGCTTAGATGATGTAAGGTGGACCCACTGGTTTCGATTCTGAAACACTTGATGACCCCCAATTATTAAACTCCAATTCCTTGTAGTTTGTAACTTCATTCTAGCTGATTTTAATATATTGTTACTCAATGTCGATGGATAAATTGGCTTTTGAGGAGACTACTTGGGGGATTATGAAAAAAAATCTCTAATTCTTATTAATTTCTCACCTAAAATTGTGATATTGGTCAAGTAACTCAAGGGTGAATGATATTTAAAGTGCTTTAAAATGTGCTCTCCAGAATTGCATGTGGAGTGAAAAATCTTAAGGTCTTTGCTTCTCATTTTGGTTAGTTACTATGGCACGACTCATTTCTGATGACTCTGTGAATGCACTCCAAGAAAATGCACCAGTTGAAAAGAGCATTTGACCAAATCCCAGGACTTGGTCATTGCATAGTGAAAAAGATAATTGAGGAATTCTGCAAATAACAGCTGATGCAGGACCAGTTTAGTTTTTACTCCTCCGGATATGTCACTAAAAATAGTGATCATTTTCCTGGCCACCTGACCTGCTGCCATGTGAAGAAATCTTGAAGTCATTTCTCAGCCTTATTTTCCTCTCTTCACTTGATAGGCCGCAAAAAAACCCACAAAAGCAAGGACGAGCGGGCTTTTATGATAATGTCGTCATCAGCTCTCAGCTTCAAACACTTCTGCGGCTTTTGAGTTGTCATTTATAACTTGGAACTGAATCGACCCATAATTCCCCTGATACACTTAGAGAAATTGATAACAGACTCAGCGCTTCTTTTATGGCTCGGAGGAGGCAACTCCAATCACATCACTATTGGCAGGCAATATTATTTTCTGACATGGTTGTAAAAGTATAAAGGGCCTTATGGCATTTGTTTAGATGAGGAATGGGCTCTCAAGCTGTGCTGGGGTTTACGGGACCAGATCAGTGAGAAGCAAAGGGAATATGATGTTTGCAAACAGGATATGATTTTATGTAAGTTTGAGTTTCGTGCTCTCTGTTCCCTGGGGAAAGCCCTGCAGACAGCAGAGAATTCCACTTTTATCCTACAACAGACAAGCTCCCAGTGCCAAAAGACAGAAAATTAAAGGTGGTCAGTGGGCAGTGTCAGACCCTTGATTGGAAGCGGAGAAGCCGTGGTGGAGGCTTATTCCCTGGGAGGGGTGAGCAATTGCAGAGCCCGGGCAGATTGCGGGCTCACTAACTGCCAAAGAAATTCCAGAAACGAGGCTCTAGGAGGGTGAACCAGGGCCCCTTCTCTAGCAGCAATACAGTCTGTGAACACAATGCTAGCCTTTCTTTACAAACTTTTACTCTGCCCGTATTTTTCTTGATTACACCTAGATCAGACATTAGGAATGTCATTTTTCTGATTTAGGAAAAGGGAGATAGGGACAACGGTTAGGCAATTGTGAAGGGAATGTAATTTAAGGCTCGCGTCAATTGCTCTGAGGCTTTCTGCAGGCCGTTTCAGTTGTATCCTAGCCACACTTACCATGTAGGAGGCAGGGTTAGATGAAATGTCTTTTTTTTTTTTTTTTTTTTGAAAGAGAGAGAGAGTTTCTGTCCTGAGTAGAGTACTGTGGCATAACCTCTAACTCTTGGGCTCGAGCTATCCTTTTGCCTCAGCCTCCCAAGGAGATGGGACTTACAGGTGCCTGCCACACCACACCACTGGGTGATTTTTAGAGACAAGGTCTCGCTCTTGCTCAGGTTGCTGTTGAACTCTTGAGCTCAGCTGATCCAGAATGCTAGGATTAAAGGCATGAGCCACCGTGCCTGTTTCTAGAAGATAAATCCTAAATTTTCTTTCATTCTGTCAGAGTTAAAATGTGAGCTCTCCCCTCTGTTATATAAATTTACTATTATGTATGTATATATATATATATATATATGTATATATATGTATATATATATACACAGACACATAAATAAATAAATTTTATTTATGTATGCTCATGCATAGTATGCAGAGGGTGCCAAAAATGTAACCCATTTTAAGAAAAGAAAAACTGTATTAAATTGTAATGTTCAAGATATACCAATAACATTTGTTATTTTGTATATTGTATCTTATACCTTTTACAATTGTAAGTCGAAGGTGACTCTAGTATTTTAATTTTATGCAGTGTTTTCCTTTCTTAAACTGTGTATAGAGGTTTTTGAAATGTTCTGTATATTCAGAAGAAAATTCCATCATTTGCACCACATTTCTACCTTCACGTTTTTTCTTCTAATTATTACACCACATTGGTCCTTCACGTTTATTCTTCCCAGTATCAGAAGCACTTCCAGTGGCAAAAGGCTGCTCTAATATTTCCCTTCTATTGGAATGCCATGGAGGAACTTTTATTTTATGAACGAACCCATGAATATAAGTTACATTCAATGGAACACAAAGGTTTTGGTTAATGATATATTTTACTGTTGTGATTTGGGGTGATCTCTTTGAAACCACAACAATATTTTAGAAAGCATAATATATGCCATCAGATGAGGAGTGTAGGGCAGGAAAAGTAAGACCAGGCAAGGTGTAGAAGGCAAAGACAAACAGAGAAGGCCGGTGCTCTCAATTGCTGTGGGCCTATTGTTGGGGCTTGTTTGTGCCACACAACGTAAGTGCAAAGGAAGCTTTCAAAACAGAAAAGAAACAAAAAGGGTGTGGGAGTTACTCACACAATCACAAGCTAGTTAGTAACAAATGTGTTTGTGTGACTTGTGCGTTGAGGGGTGGTCTGAGTGAGGCATGGGTTTGGGGACAGCCAGGCATTGACTCTTTAGGCTAAGCTGACATACCCTATTTTTGACAATTGTACCAACCTGTTGCCAGCAGAGCTTTTTTTTTCCTTCCCTCTAAAAAGAAGAGAAAAAAATACCTAATGTTTGTGCCAAACCTTTGGACGATCCTGCGGTTTTACTATTGACTGAGGAAGCTCTGTCTTCATGTGTCATTCCCGCCTAATACCCTGAGCAGGCACAGTGCCTTTTGTTACGTGGGTGGAACAAGGAGGGGGTGGCGTCTGCTCTCACATGCAGTAAGCAGGATGCTGTTCATTTCCCCCAATTAACGTTCCTTGGGCTTCATTCCCCCCCGCTGCTGCCGTCAAAGATGCATCATGGTTCTTTCCACTTCAGCAAAATAAGAGGATCCACCTGACTTGGAATCTCTCTTTTCCCTTCTCTCCTTCCTATGTGAATTTGGATTTTCATTAGTTTTAAATGATGCAAATGATACTAGCAGGAGCATCCCACAGCTCTTGGAAAAAGTAAAATTGATAAGCTGCCTTCATGAAATTGTTTGAGAATTTTGCTTTAAGCTCTGGATTCCACAACCAAGTATGTTGCCTCAGACTCAGAAAATTTAGTGTAAAATATTATTCAAGTCAAGGAATTCCTTCTAAAGGAAGTTTCCAGTATTGTATAGATTATGTTAATTGTGTATTCTTGATAATAATTACAGAGATATAGACAACACTTCCTACAGAGATACATACGTGTGTGTGTGTGTGTGTTACTCTGTGTTTACTGAAATATGTGAAATTTTATAGAAACATTAAGCATCTGATCTCCATTGCAGGAAAGAGGAAAATAAGAAATGAAATTCTTAACTTCCTCTTTAATTCAGTTGTAGCATCTCATCTGCAATTAGATCTTTTCAACTTTGTTGATATTATGGCTAAGCACAACAAGATTCATTTTAAAATAAGAATACTTTATTTAATTATTTAAAGAAAAGATAAATATTTAAAAAATTTTAAAATTCTTCTGTTGTCAAAATGAATTGGCTGAAAAATACCTCCATCAAAGTTTTACACTTAAAAATTTTCTTTTGAAATCAGAACACCTATTTAAAAAAAATAGAGAGAGCTGGGCAGTGGCTCACGCCTACAAACCTAGCACTCTAGGAGGCCGAGGATGGTGGCTCGCTTGAGCTCACAAGTTCGAGACCAGCCTGAGCAACAGTGAGATCCAATCTCTATAAAAATGCAAAACTGCAACAGAATCACTTGAGCCCAAGAATTTGAGGTTGCTGTGAGCTATGACAACATGACATTCTACCAAGGGTGACAAAGTGAGACTCTGTTTAAAAAAAAAAAAAAAAAAATATATATATATATATAATACATATATATATATATATAATACATATATATATATATATATAATACATATATATATATTATACATACATACATATATATTCTTATAAGCAACTATGCCAACCAACCAAAGTAATGTCAATAGAGGGAGGAAGGAAACATATCAATTCCTGGATTTTCTTTTGCCGTAATTTTTTCTCTTCTATAATAACTTTCTCTATTTACCTATGTGCCTTGTTTATAAAATAGTAAGACAAGAAGTAATTGAGACTTAGATTTAGTGGCTGCTGAGGATAAACAGATTTGATTAACTTTAAACCTCTATATAATTAAAGATACATGGCTCTACAAAATAAAAATTGAGAAATTAAAACATACCTTACTAAATTTGAATAAATGATCATCTACTAATTGACACTACAGACTGTCAAGGAGATATAAGGTTTCAAGTCCAATAAATATTTAGAGTGGGCAAAGGAAATGAGACTGCCTTGATAAAAGGGAACTTTCAAAAGCCTAATTTGCCGCTAAATCTAGGCCCACCTCAGTTTTTTTATTCTGATGATACAAAGCAGCATTGGTATTTTTCCTTTGACATACTTCAGCTCTGAACAGTTCCAGCTCCAGATAGTCATCCCTGTAACAAACTGATATCTAATACATACTATTGATATGTCATCCTGGGACTTGTCTTTTTGAAGTATTTTAACCAAAAATTTAGTAAAGCATAACTTCTAAGATTTCACTAATATTAAACAATGCTTTTTTTTCAAATTCAAAACTAAAAATTCATTCATCTAGTGAACGCTTGAGCCATAAGGAGGCAGTTCACAGCAGAGTCACTAGGATTTAATTATTCCAAACTTCAGGAAGAACCCACAGCTTCTGACTCCTACGATAGGAGTGTCATTATTATTATACTATAGTAAATAAAATAAAAGAATTGAATAACCAAGGAATGATTCACTTAGCAACAGAGCATGCATTGAGTCATTCATCTTATGAAGACTAAGAAAACGACTAGTGGTATATTCATAATATATTAATATTTGAGAATTCTATATATCTGAAAGTATTTAATTTATTCTGTTATCCTAAATAGTATGATTTATATTGTCTCTAATAGGTATTTACTATAAATACACACAGACGTGTCTTGGAGATATTGCAGATTTAGTTTCAGACCACTGCAATAAAGTGAATATCACAATAAAGCAAGTCACACAAGCTTTTTGGTTTCCCAATAGTATAAAAGTTATGTTTCTAGTATACTGTAGTCTATCAAGTGTGCAATGTTATATCTTTAAAAATGTGCATATCTTAATTTAAAAATACTTTATGGCTAAAAAGTGCTGCTAATCACCTGAGCCCGCAGCAAGTTGTAATCTTACAGCTGCTGGAGGGTTTTGCCTCTGTGTTGAGGGCCTTGCTCTGGATTAGGCTTTGGCTTAAGGGAATGTTGTGGCTGGTTTGATTTTCTGTCCATAGCACTAAAACTTTCTCCATATCAGCCATCAGTCTGTTTTGCTTTATCACTGATGTGTTTACTGGAGGAGCACTTTTTGTTTCTTTCAGGAACTTTTTCTTTGCATTTACAGCTTGGATGTTTGAGACAGGCCCAGCTTGCAGACTGCCTTAGCTTTTGATACACCTTCCTCACCAATCTTAAGCAACTTTTAGCTTTTGATCTAAAATGAGATGTTGGCCTCTTCCTGGCACTTGAACACTTATAGGCTATTGTAGGGTTATTAATTGGCCCAATTTTAATATTCGTGTGTCCTGAGGAATAGAGAGGACATAGGAGAGGGACAGAAACAAGGGGATAGCTGGCTGAGGGAGACCTCAGGACACACACACAATAAGTCACTGCTGACACAGGCGTGGCTCACAGTGCCCCCAAACAATAACTATGTTAAATCAAATGTCTCTGAGAGTGAATTGCTATGTCTGATATAATAATATCAATTACAAATTTTGAAATATTACAAAAAACTACTAAAATGTGATAGACACGAAGTGAGCACTCGTTGTTGGGAAACGGGCACCCATAGACTTTCTTCACATGGGGTTGCCACATATTTTTGTATTTTTAGTATCTAAAAAGCACAGTATCTGTGAAATGCAGTAAAATGTAGCACAATAAAATGAGATATACCTGTACAGATATCCTCCTGCTGATCTTTAAAGACTTTTCAGAAAATTCTGTATTATTTTGAAATGTGATTATTCAAAGAAGTTAAAAAGCAAGGCCTTTGAAATTCTTTGCTACTATTAATAACTACAGTGGATTGCTTCCCCCCCCCCCTTAATTCGTTGCCTCTTTTTAAGGGGATTTAAATCCATCCATTCACCATTAAGAACACATGTATTGCTAGCCTCCTTTGTGTTAAGTATGGAGCAACAGTTAGCCTTGTAGTTTTCTTACTATTTTGGGGTTTTTTTCTTTTCTATTCCCACTCATATATATTATTAAGCTTATCGCTTAGACTCTACGTTGGTTTTCTTTAATTCCTGTTTGTCAGCTCTGGTAGGAAAGATTTACGTGTTCCTGAGAACGTGGACAGAAGGGCACTAGAATAGCTGGACTCAGTTGAAAAAAGTTCAAATTCATTTTCCTTTCTTTTTTTTTTTTATTAAATCATAGCTGTGTACATTGATATGATCATGGGGCATCATACACTAGTTTCACAGACCGGTTGACACGTTTATATCACACTGGTTAACATAGCCTTCCTGGCAATTTCACCGTTATTGTGTTAAGACATTTACATTCCACATTTACTAAGTTTCATATATACCATTGTAAGATGCACCACAAGTGTATTCTCACCAATCCCCCTCCTTCCATCCACCTCTCCACCCCTTTCCCCCTTCCCCCTATTCCTAGGTTGCAAATGGGTTACAGCATTCATGTGAAAGCCCTAAATTCATTTTTCTAATGAAGTGTTTCTACAGGACAGCCTTTCTGCCTCAGCTTTCTTTGATGGAGGCATCAAATTCTTATTTTGAGGGCTAGGAACTGCAGTATCCAACATCAGTCCACTATTCCATTAATAACAAATGCAAAAGAAGTTTGAAGCCCAGTCCTAACTGGTGCCCACTGTTCTCTATGCTTCAGGACTTAAAACAGTCATAGTTTTGGGGGAGGCAACTGCAGCTTGGGGGAAGAATTTACTTGCTCACTTGCTCACTTATTATTCGAAACAAATATTATACAACATGTATTTACTGAGTGCTTATAATGTGCCAGTAACTGAAGGTACAGTACTGAACAAAAATCTATCAAGTGTAGAACATAAATGTCTTAACACAATAATCAAGTAAATGAGGCAAAAGCTATATTAATTAGTTTGATGTAAGCACGTCAAATTGTTTAAAAAATCAACACATTATACCCCACGTATGCATAAATGTATTCATGATCTATGTATATAAGACTTAATAATAAAGAAAACAATTTATCCTCAAGGTGCTTACATTCTAGGACGGAGTCAGATAAGCAAATACGTATGAATATAAATTGTGTGTGTGTGTGTGTGTGTGTGATGAAAGTTATAAAGAAAAAAAAGAAAGAAGGAGGGGATGTGGAGCCTTGCTTAATGGGAAGTGTTGCCTTTTAGAAATCGGACTCGGTGGGTGAGGAGTGACCGGGGAGTGCTGGCCTTTGTGACCACTGACTTGAAGAGCATGAGTATGGAGAATAATGAGATTTGCAGCGAGTGTCCAAAGCAAAGTAGTGGGGAAGCAATGAAATTTCAAAGGTAGGGAGGGGGCTTGCGAGGACTGCTCAGCACTGTGAGGACCCATTCTCATTCCCACCTGTCAAGATGTGGACAACTAAGGGTAAGGTTGTTCTATTCAGAACACACAGAGCTCCTGATGTTCTTTTTGACTCCAGGATTGAGGTGCGGTGATAGAAGTTGAGGTGGCAAGCTGGATTTACGGTGCAGCCTAAGGTCCTGACGTCTTTTAAGATCTGGCGATGGAGGTCTGGAGAACATGGGGGGTTGGCACACACTTATCTGTGCATGAGGAGATCTGGGGTTCAGTGTTAGGTCCTGGGCTAGTTCAGTATCTGTCTGGGTGGTTCCAGATCTTAGCAGCATTAGGTGCTTTGGGGTTCCCAGTCTCAGTGGATGTTACTCAGAGATATTTTTCTATTTAAACTGGGCAGCTGAAAATTAGATACAGTAGCCCATTTTCTTTCTTTCTATTTTTTTTTTTTTTTTTTTAGAGACAGTCTTACTTTGTCACCCTCGGTAGAGTGCCATGACACCACACAGCTCACAGCAACCTCTAGCTCTTGGGCTTACGCGATTCTCCTGCCTCAGCCTCCTGAGCAGCTGGGACTACAGGTGCCTGCCACAATGCTCGGCTATTTTTTTGTTGCAGTTTGGCCGGGACTGGGTTTGAACCTGCCACTCTTGGTATATGGGGCCGGCGCCCTACTCACTGAGCCACAGTCTTTCAAGTGTAGTGAAAATATTCTTGAACCGTTTGCGTGATGCTGCCCAGGTCCTTTTCCAGGTGTATTTTAGTGGCTTCTTGATGACATTGTTGCATTGTAGCCTCGATTGTCTCTGGTTGGCCCCCTCCTGACTTACATCTAGTTGCAAGATGCAAGATCCAGGATAACTGTTTATTGACCCTGTTAAGTTGGTGCAGGAATCAAAGGATGATGATTTCTCAATTTTCAAACTGTGAAAATATGTTGCATGTATACAGTGAACAGACATAAACACTGGAGTCTGAATTCCAGCAATACATTTTACTATGAACAGTTTCTAATCCTCAGTGTCCTCAATATTAGATGGGATGAATCAAGTTTTGCATAAGTTATTTAAGACACTTCTTTAACCATCCAAGCAAAATAATCATCCTTAATTTTGACCCTAATAGTGTCCAGAAGATTGACTTTGATGGTAGGATTATTTATCAAGTAAAAGGACAGTTAAAGTTCCCTGAAGTTGGCAGGGATAGAGCACATATTTAGGTTTAAAATGATTCTATTGATTCTTGGAGAACTAAGATGATTCACAGCCCCATAGCAGACATGCCATTCTATACAGGAAGCTTCCGATGATGACCCATCCCCATCTCTTTTAATCCTCACAGTAATCCCAGGGGTCTTAAACAAAGATGTAACTGAGGGATTCCTACTCCACAGAAAATAAAACTAAGGCTTAGAGAGATGAGTAACTTGGTCAGGTCACACAGTGAGTAGTGGTGGAGTAGAGATGGCCTGATTCCCAAGCTCTTGACCACAATACTGTGCACACACAACTCACCATAATTTCAACCTCATACGATTGTCAACACTCCTTTCCCAAGCGAGAATAGTCCTAGCCATAAGAAAGCCCAATTGCTTCTTTTTGCCAAGAACATTCTTTTTTTTTTATTGGAATTCCTGTGAAGTATTAAATCCATCCACTCAAACATCATCAATTTTGGGTAAAAAATTACACAGCTCTCCGCAGAATTTCAACCCTAACTAGAACACTGAAAAATCTCTGCCCTTGGACCAAACCACTATGGGATGAGTTAGAGAGAATTTCATCTCACACGCCTCACAGTCAGAGTGAATTTGCTTAAGCTGCTCTCTGTAGGAATGGGGCTCCAACACATACTGTCCAGTGTGAATAAAAGGATTAGCATTTGAAGAAGCGCCCTTGATACAGTGTGTACATCAGTTACACAAAGACATGGTAGGGAAACACTAAACTGATATAACTTGCCTCTATGGCTGGTAGTTCACTGAAATAAAATAATAATAACAATAGGGACCCTGAAATTCCTTGACTGGCCACATAACCCACAGGAATCCATATATTACTTGGCAAATGCTTGAGTCCACCAGTATCTTAAGTAAGGATCCTTCAAGTCTCAAGATTTAGCACTTTTGCCAGAACAAACATATCCCTCTCCTTATTCTTGTTACTGGCAAGTAAACAGCAAAGGGATGTTTTTATATGAAGATGAAGAGTGACTAGAAACTGCACCTCCAAGGTCAGTGGAGTGATGGCTGCGGCAGAGCACTAATGCACACGGCATGCCCCTTGCCTCCTCCAGCTGCCACATTAATAGTTCACGCCTTCTTTCCATATGGAATATCAGTCACAGTATTCATCCATCATATCCATGGTTTTACTTGGAATCTGAAGGTCTTCCGTGTAGCTGCTCTGTTTCTTTTTCATCTCACCATGACTAAAGAAGCTAAGGTGTGGGCATTATAACCTAGGAGCGATCCCAAGGGAATGGGCTGTCATTCACATCTTCTTCTCGTTGCTGAACAAAAGAAAGAAAGCATGTGGGTTCACCCACCCATTGTCATCATAAATCCATCTCAGCTCCATTTCAAGAGTCTCAGGGTTTCAGCAGAACATCTAACATGAAATAAATATACATATCCAAGGAGCTGGTCTGCTGTATCACATAAGGGAAGGGGGAGCGCCCGTTGTTACAGGCTGCAGAGCTGATTGAAGGCAAATACAATACAGAATACTGAAAGTTCTAGCCCAGAATTATGACTTTGGCCGTCATCCTACAAGAGAAAAAAGAGACAGTAACCTAGAATTATACAGGGCTCTCAGGAAGTACTGAAGTGTTGACGCCTAACTAACTGCACCACTTCTCCTGATGGGTTTTATGAGTTTAGGGGAGGCATCTTCTGCCCAGCCCCAGTATGAGAAGCTATCAGTGCAAAGTCTTAATTGGCATTTCACTTATCTGAGCCTCAATTTCTGCATTTACAAAATAGGCTAAACAAGCCTCCCTGATTGCATTACTGCCAGGCTTGAGTGTGGTTGTGTAGGCTAACGCCGGTAGCTGTGTGTGGAAATGTGCACTGCTCCTCTCTGTGCGGTGGCCTCCGGTATGCACCTTCCACAGAGTAAATAGACGGCCTGGTGCAACAGCTTCTGCAAAACCCTGAGGCCCCTCCCGACCTCCCCACCCAACTATACTCTATTATCAGACAATCCTAGCACTGTATAGGGAGGGGGGCCTGTTGTTTTCTGAAGCCCCATTTATGAAACACATGGGAAGATAATTTTAATTTAGAAATTCAAAAATCCAGATTCAAATCTTTCTATTGTCACTGTCACCAAAGTGCTTCTCCAATTCTAAAGTGCAGATTCCAAACCAGCAGGACGTGTTGTGGGCTGAGGTTCAGCCTTTCTCCCTGTGCTCGGTGGTGTCAGAGCTGCTCATCCGTGGGCCTCCTTGTGAGTGACAAGATCCTGTAAGACCACAAACACACAATCAGTTAACTTTTCTGGGTTTTAGTTGCTTTGCTTAAGGATTAAGGTGATAAATGAAATGTGATTTATTGTCTTCTCTGGAGATCAAACGTGGCATTCATATGTGGTAATACTTTATCCAAATTTAAAACACCTTTTTTAAAAAAATTATTTTTCTTGAGATATCAGATAGCAGGCTCCCATTAGCTCATCACTGGTGAACTAGTTGACTTAAGTCTTGGGCTGTCTGTCTGCCTTGGGCAAATAGTTACTGAGCAGGAGGAGGTGAGCTGTGACAACAGAGGTCCCCAGTGCTGGGGACAGTGCATGTGTTGCAGGGTGATTTAGTGAAGTGGCACCATTGCAGGGTGATGCCCCAAAGGCAGGGCCAAGTGCTGGCAAGTGAGATGGAAGTCTATGCATGCGCTATGTGAAGAGGCTCCTGGTGTCGTCCTGGTGCGTTTCAGGATCTGAACATGGGAGGGATGTTTATATTGCAGTTCAGGTATTTTAACTGCAATAAAATTCTGTCAAGAAAAATACCTCTAGAGGATTTATTTGTTCTTATTCATTAATTCATCCCATTGACAAAACTTAGTAAACATCTATTATGTGTCTGACCTTAAAGAAGGGGCGGGTGGAGACACCCCGCAGGCCTACGCTGGCAGCACTTGCAGCTGCCCCCTGGACGTCAGTGGGAAGGTAGCCCTAGAGCAAGCACTGCAGAATGTCTTTTTACAGTACACGTTTGTATTAGTGAAGAAAACACTGAGTAGGTGGCTTAAACAACAGAAATGCGTGTTTTTTTCTTTCTCACAGTATGGAGGCTGCGAGTCTGAGATCGAGGCGTTGACAGGTTTGGTTTCTCCTGAGGCCTCCCTCCTGGGTGTGCAGATGGCTGTCTTCTCATTGCGTCCTCGCGTAATTTTTTTCTGAGCATGCTCATCCCTGCTGTCTTTCTCCTAAGGACTCCAGTCATATATGTTGGGACTCCACACTCGTGATCTCATTCAACCTTAATTGCCTCTTCAAAGGCCCTGTTGCTAAATACAGTCACGTTGGGGGTTAGGGCTTACGGTAATTATATAAATTTTGGGGAAACACAGTTCAGCCCACAACAGTACCAATGTTCAGGGTTGACTTTTGTTGAAATCCCAGCACTTTGCCTTATCAACTATGCAACTTAGGTCATGTCACTTGACCTCATTAAATCTCAGTTTCCTATTTTTAAAAGTGACTGGTAATACCTGTCTTAGGCTATCATGAGGAATAAAACAGATAATGTTTGTAAAATGCTCATCAGTGGCCACTTAGTAGATGCCCCAACCTCCCACACTACATATTTCTTTAGAGGGTGACAAAAAGATACTTTTTTTTTTTTTTTTTTGCTTTCTTTGAGCAATAAATTTGACTCTATTACCTGTTCCAGTGGATCTACTATTAAATTAGGCTTTTCTATTTTTTTCTGAACTTCACCACTTTTACTATTTCCACAAATAAAATATCTACTGGAATCTTCAGCTCTACACCTAATTGTGGAGAACCAAGGGTAGGAAAAGTTTGAGCGTATCACATACCCCTTACGTGGGAAAAGGTAATTATTCTGTTTCCAAAAATGAACAAAGAAATTTCACATTTTCAGCTGCCACTTTATGCAATAAACATGTTAAAACAGAGTAAGATACTCAGAAAAATTAAAAAACTTTAGAAATCAAATCAAGCAAAGCTGATCTCAGTGATTAAAAAAAAAAAATCTAAGTTACCAAATAATTTCTACAGAATTATTTGGTCCATAGTAGGTAGCTCATTTTTTAAAAAATAACACTCTACCTGATGGAATGCAAAGGTTAAAATGATTTTTAATTTTTCTTACAGATTTTCTTTTACAGATTTTCAGACATGCCTAAAATGGCACAGAATCAGTACTGTGATGAAAAACCGCTGTTTCTTTGTTGAGTCTGGTGCCTGTCAGTAGGTTTCTAGGGGCATCTGATCATTATTTAAGCTTAAACTCAATTATTCAGAAATGCCCCATGGCCCTCGCCTCAGCATAGCATAGCAGCAAGAGCTTACTACACGTCTTAGTATTGGGAGAGGAGTTTCATTTTCCAGCTTTCAAGGTGAAATGTTCAAGGCACCCAAGGAAGGATAGAGGACCATATTAAACATGCGCAGTGCATATGAAACCAGTTTTGTTAATGGGAAACAATAGTATTATGTTTAACTCTGGGACTATTTCCGAGGAAGCAACTGGCTGCATTTTGGTTATACAAAGTAGGCTGTGCCTAAATTCTTTTCATGCTAAGTCATTCCCTTCCCATTTTAAATATCTTCACATCCACCATCAGGACAGGTAGCTTAATTCCTATCATGTGCAGCTTTTCAGAGCATTAGCTTTGTTTCAGCTTCCAATGATTGAGCTACGCTGGATGGGCTTGGAAAACTCTGCAAAGGCCCACATTCATTCAGGAAACTCCAGTTGAAGTAGATCCATATGTTGCTAAAAAAAAAAAAAAAAAAAAAAAAAAAAAAAGTTGCTTTCTGATTGGAGGTACTTTCTGGCTTCCAGCATTTTCACAGATGATTTTTGTTCTTTGATGTACTGCTAAATAGAAAGTAATGTTAGAATCAAAACTCTGAGCTTGTTTTTTCTTAGTCAACATTTACTAAGTTCTTACCATTTCCAGCATTATGTTGTGCTGTTTTATGCACTTCACAAGCTTTGACTAATTGAATGCTAATGATAGTCCTATGAGGAAGGGGGTATCTCCCCCATTTTTCTTAGGACTTGGATCAGTTAATGAACTTGCCCACGTCTGAACATTTTGTGAGTGGAAGTGCTGGTTGTCAAGGTCTCTAACCGAAAGGTCACCAAAAATAAATAAGGTGTTACTGCACTAAATGATGACGATACCCTTGCCAGGGCTAACACCTGAAAGAATGGGATACAGTGGAGCAGGCTTTGTCCAAAGATTGGCTCCTTATAATCTCTGCTAAAAAGCATATTAAAAGCCTAACAGTTTCCTCCAAATAGTGGTGTTATAGATACATCCAGCTACAAATTATTGATATATCCCTTAGATAAATTATTAGTAGTCATTCTCTCTTAAGACAACTTGCCTTGATAAAACACATGAACAAAAATTACTAAAATATATTCCAGTTTTACTTTAGCTTCACCTTTTCTTTCTATCTCTTTGACCCAAATAGAGTTCTTTCTTGGGTAAATTTGGAAAGAAAACTCTTTTTCTATGAAATTGTGCTTTCTTCTCTTCAAGTTATTAAGTAGTAAAGGGCAAAGTTTTGTTCACTTATGTTTTATTTCCTATTGTTCATACAGCAATGCTTTTATAATGTGCAATAAATACAAATTACGAAAAATGAAACCCAAAAGACATGCAAAATGAAAAGCCCATTTTACTTTATTTATTTATTTATTTTTTTTACATTCCAGAGACTATATTCTAGTCTTATCCTCAGGCAGAAGCTATAATCCTTTCTGAGCACCTCTAGAGGGTTAGAATAGTTCTGCCGTCTCCGTAAGTGAGACTTTGGTGGCTGCCACACAAGGCATCAACCCATCTAAATTTTCTAAGACTGCCCTTTTTCTTTTTTGTGTGCATTTCTTGTCGTAGACTTTTCAAACTTTGTATTATTCTGGACAGCAGACATTCTGTAGTGCCAGCCAGAAACCATATCCAGCACAAAGGTTTCTTTGGGGCTGGCTGGAAATTTTTTCAAAGTGAATTCTTGTCACTATTCGAGATTGAAAGTTGTACCTAAGTACATAATACTTAGAGCTGCTAATGAAATGCCAGTCATTTCTTTATAACTAAAATTGGTTGGAACTGTATGCCCTTTAAAGACTCCAGCCAAGACAGTCCAAGCAGAGTCTCCTTTGTTACTATACTTCTACATTACCAGGCTGGCCTCGGGGGTCATTTGAATACCTGGCTACTTCTTTAGACCTTACTTGCATCCCTTTTATAGTAAAGTCTCTCCAGCCTCTTTTTCTGTACTTTATCCCTATCTATGGACTCTGCTTGGTTCCAATATATCTATATTGTGTAATTAATCCCTTTAACGCCAAGAAATCTTCTTCTTCTTCTTCTTCTTCTTCTTCTTATTATTATTATTATTATTATTATTATTATTATTATTTTTATTTTTATTTAGAGACATAGATCTTGCTATGTTGCCCAGGTTGGCCTTGAACTCCTGGGCTCAAGTGAATCTCCTGTCTTAACTTTCTGAGTAGCTGGGACTATAGGTATATGTCACTGTGCCAGCTCAAGAAAATTCTTTACACCCTAGTTAACATTTAAATTATTCCTGCTCCAAATCTGAGAAGGTATTTTATTGGAGAAAGCTGTTATTACTGTTATTTTATTGTTCTTTTAAAAATATAAGTTCCATGATGTTTATCATCCAGGGAGAGATTCATCAGCTGATAATTTCTTTTTACCCCTTTTTCTCTTTGCCACCAGTAAGAGAGATCACAACCTGTTGTTGTTCTGTGAAATGCAGGTAGTTTGATGTAGTGGCTAAATTTTAATAAGTCAATGTGTAGTTAGTGTTTACTATTCCTCCATGCTTCCTGCCTCCTTACTGTTTTTCCACTGCTATAAGGAATACCTGGGGCTGGGTAATTTAGAAAGAAAGAAGTTTTATTTGGCTCATGGATCTGCAGGCTGTACAAGAGGCATGACCACAGCATGTGCTCCTGGTACGAGCCTCAGGAAGCTTCCATTCCTGATGAAGGCAGAGGTAGCAGGCCTCAGACAGTGAGAAGAGAGGCAGGGGCAGGAGCTTCCAGGCTCTTCCACCAGTTAGCCCTGGTCAGGAACGAGTAGAGCCAGGACTCACCACATACTGATGCAAAATCCTATTTATATGTCATTTTCTTCACATTTCTTATGTGTCCATCCTAATATCCCTTCAGCTCATGTACTTATACACTCTCTCAGGAAAAGAAATAAATGGGTAGATAGACCAAGGAGAAGTTCATGTGCATGGCAAGAAAAATAATAAAGCACATTTGCCCCCAAAGTATAGTAATTCTGGTTGTAAGAGTTTTCCTTGCTTGTCTTAACAATGTCAGCAAGATACTAGTACCCAACCAGTGTGAGCAGCAGGTTGCTTCCTGCTTCTCTGACATTTCCTTCCCCCTTTTTCTGGCCTCTTCTATTACGTCTTGCATTTTTCTCCATTTCCAGAGCCAATTTTATGCCATTGTCCTTCAACTTCCCAATGTGATAGCATCTGTATTCCGATAGTTCTAAGATCTTCTGGTCTCTACTTCCACATTATTTTATTGCCATTTCAGTCCCTTTATCTTGAGTATCGATATTCATCTTAGTTAAATTGCTTTTGCTATTTTTTCTTCCCTTCCAGCCCTCAAATATCTCAGTCCATGGGAAGAACCACTATCAATTGGTGAACTCAATCATCCTCTCTTACCCATAGCTTTTTCTTACCATCACTAAGTTCTTCCACAGTTGAAAACAGAGCTCTTATATGGAAGTGGCCCTCTTGATGCTATCAATGATACAGGGAACTATTTTGGCAATTTTTCTAACTGATAAGAGGCATATAGTGGGAGGAAAACATACATTTTACTATTGAAAATGGCGGAGAGTGGACTTGGATATTCTTTGTAGCAACAGGCGTCATAGAAGAGCTCAAGACGTGCATCCTGTTTTATTATTGGAGCTCTTACTCTTACAAAACTGAAGCAATGCAAATACATGTGGGTAGCTTTCTGATAATTAATTTGGCTCGGTAACACCATTTGGAATGCAATATCTTAAAAAAGTATGCTTATAATTTGACTTATGAACAGGCTTTTGAGATTTAACCTTACTATAGATTGAATTGTGACCCCTCACAATTCTTAATAGAAGCTCAAATTGCTAATGTTTTAGGGACATGACATAATAGAGATTAAATGAGGTCATAAGAGCAGAGTCCTTATTTGATAGGGTTGGTGGCCTTATATGAAGAGGAACCTGAGTCCAAGGAAAGACCCTAAACATGTAGCAGAAAGGAGGCCACCGGCAAGCAGAAAAGACAGACCCCACTGTGAGTGAGTCAGCCGACACCTTGACCATGGACTTCTCAGCCTTCAGCTTTGAAAAAGACAAGCCAATTTGTAACTTCAGAATTGAATCAAATTACCCATTTGTGAATAGATTATATCTTCAAAACTTGGCCATTATTGCCATTTACCTATAAATTAAATGTATTTAAAACATAGGTTGAAATTGTATTTAAATAAAAGTTCTTTATGTATATATATATAAGTAAATTACTGGATGATAAATCTCATAGCTTACTAAAGAGAACCTCTTTAGAGATAATCCTAGACTTTGAATTTAAGTCAAAACTGCAAACATCCATTGAGTACCTGTGTCCCCAACACTCTTTACAGTCAATAAGCACAGCTTTATTACAAATGTAACCCCTATACTGCAAGTCATACAAAGTACTCCATAAATGTTAGCTGAAATGAAACAAAATATCTTTATTAGTAGATGTTTATACACTAAAGTTAATGACACTAACAATGTAGTATTATCTCCAGAATACTTTCAGTGAGATAGAAAGATAAGGACAGGCAGGTTGATGTCACAGAAAGGTTATTTGTGGCTATCTAGTGCCCTTTAATATTACATTAAAAGGACATCATTCTTGGCTGCTGGAGTATTTTCATGCCTAATTTTTGGAAGGAAATTTGCTACTGCCTTAAGAAATAAAAAAAATAAATAAAGCTTTTAATGTATCCAAAGTCAAATGCAAAGGGGTTTAGGTCTGTTGGGATTTATTGATTTGTTTTATCTTTGCTTGCCTTCCTAGTACCTTAAAATCTGATTAATGTAGCCTTTTCTATGGCACCAATAGCTTTGTAATGGTGTGAAGACTGGTTAAAACCTATGCAACACAAGGTCAGTAATGGTTTTTGTTTTTCAACTTGTGCAACCATCTTCCCCAAGGATGTATCCACATGAAGCTCAAATAAATGATTTATATTGGTCCAGGTAAAAAACAAAAAACAAACTTTTCAATTAGAGGGCAATGATTATGTTCCAGTATTTATTTGAATGATTTATTCACTCTGTAGCAAATAGTTGACTAAGATGGTGCTGACTGTGAGAGGAACTGACCATTCCTAGGAAGCGTGGATTTCTTCAGCCGTGTGGTAAAGGCGTGTGCTGACAGGGTCGGGAGTTTGTGTAAGGGTCCATGACCAGGGGAGCAGCCTCTCCACGCCACCGTGTGCTCGTTCAGTAGACACTTCTTGGGCCTCTCCCCTGTGTCAGACATTGTAAAATGGGTGACACAGCAGTAGCTGAAATAGTAGTAACTAACCTTTGCTCGTCATTTCCTCATGTACTTCTCACCAAAATCATACGCAGATGGTAATTTAAAAAGTTGGCATTTTCACAGGTAAGGAAACCAAGCTACAGAGACTTTCATTGATAAATTGCTTAATGTCAATCAGGTTTTAATAAGGAAGCCATGATTTTACCCCAGTGGTTTGATTCCAAAAACTTCTCTCCACTGCTATATTCTTGTTTATGGGTTCTTAATTTTCTATATATTTATTTATTATCCTCATTTTATTTATTTGTTCATTGTTCTTGACAGCATTTAAGTTGGTAAGGACCTCGTGAGAAAAAGACATGAGAAAATACTTAAAAATTGTATAGTGCCTTATGAAGATGTTATTTATTATATTTGTTCTAAGTGATTAGATCTCTTAACTTTAATTCTTTTTTTTTTTTAAGTTTTATTTTATGTAGGATTTCTCTCTTTTGACCCATTTGGGAAGTCCTGGTATTTACACACTCTAACTTTTTGTTGGATTTCCTAATACTTAAAAAAAAATCATCTTTATTATAAAAGTAACCCCTATACTTCAATTCATAGTAGATACTCCATAAATGTTAGCTGAATTGAAAAAAAACTCATGTGTCTTAAAATCAGAGATGTCTACTGTCTGATAATTTTTAATGTTATGGAATATCTTGTACATAAAAATACGTAACATGTACGATAATTATAAACCAGCATTGTTGTACTTTTCATGTTCCTATGATACATGTTCTTGTATTCATGCATGAAAAAAGTAAACAGCACTTTATAAAGAGAAACACAGAACATCAGTATCTGTTTTGTTTTGATAATAATATTCTCTGGTATAGAAGCAACTTTAATTTGCTAGCCTATCCTATTTTAATAATACCAGTGTGCAGTGCAATGAGCTGCCAAATTGTGCTAAATGTCAGAAATCTTAAGCTTCTACTTTGAACAGTAAATTGCTGCTTGCAGTTTACTGTTGCTAATGTTTTAAGCATCAGGGCCACATACTCCTTTTGTGTGGCTGAGAGCCTAGGCCGCAGCTCTACTTCCTAGTCACAGACTGCTACTGCTACCTGCCTAAGGATTGTCTTTGACTCCCTGTAAACCTGCAGTCAGAAAGGTATTTGAATTTTCCCCCTCTAGCACTTGCAAATCCGATTTTTATGTATAACTAAGTGCTCTTAGTTTTTACTCTATCTACTACTGGGGCCTGGTTTCTAGCAGGTCTGTAACTAAGCCAGATCCGGCCTATGTAATGCTGTTTGTAATGAGAAATCTAAACAAGGAATGGCAGTGAGGCATGGCAGGAATGTGTTTCCATTGGAGAAGGCAGCGTAGGGAAAAAGTATAAGCAAAGGCATGTCCAGGAGGCCTTTTCAGCTGGCCAAGACGGAAGACTAATGTTATTGTACCTAGGCTGCTCCCCTGCCAGCCCTCCTCACAGATTTGCTTTCTCTGTGTCTGTCCCCTCTCCCCACCCCTGCCCCCTCCTGCCTCTTTCATCTCTTCCTTCTCTTCCACTTTCTTCTTCTCTCTTTCTCTGGGCTCTGTGACTGTTTGCTCAGGTGGACAGTGACACCATTTGGAATGAGCTGCACTCGGCCGGGGCTGCACGCATGGCTGTTGGCTGTGTCATCGAGCTGGCTTCCAAAGTGGCCTCGGGAGAGCTGAAGGTGAGGTCTGGGTTGCATTAAGTGTGGGAAATCCAGAAAAGAAGCTGAAACAGAGATGTTGTTGTTTGGGAATTGTGGGGAGTGTGGTGTGGTCATAAAAGGAACGAGGCAGAGGGATGGCCACTGAGGTGTGAGAATAGCCCGTCTGTAGGTGGGGAGGTGGCAGATCCTGCTCCCAGGGCTGCCCCCTCTTCCGGAAAATTCTGCAGTCAGGGAACTCTGGTGTATTTTTAAGAGCATAGAAATGGTAAGTAAAGCTATGGTTCAGGTTAAAAATACCCTTAGTATATACATATCTGTCATGTCATCCTGGGATTCTCTTTTGAAGCGATTTTTAAAATATGATTACTGAGTAGTGCGTATAAGCTCAGAATACCACCCAGAGAGAGGGAGGGGAGAAAGGTAAATACCAGACGGGAAGGATTGGGAGGAAGAAGGAAATTGTTGATTAGGAGGGTAATGATCCAGAGTATGTTTTTCCATGAAGGAACTTCAAAAATGAGCTATGCTTTATTGTTCTTTTATTTTTATGGTCTCTTCTTTTCTACTTCATATGAAAAGAACAATGTCCAACCCCAACGTTTCCCAGTCTAAACAATTTATAAAAGCCAGAGACCTGACAGACGTTGACATTTTATTTGGTATTTTAACAGTGCTATTTAAAGGGATGCCATGTGCGTCTCGAGTGCAGTTACCCCAATAAACTTGGTTGGTGCTAACACGGCTTTTTAATGCCCTAGTTCACACACTTCATGATGCAATCTGGGTGGTGATTGATATTTTTAGCAATCGTGGGGCTTAAGGGAAATATATATGCCCACTACATAGGCACTGTGAATTTTGTTAATACGAGCTAAAATTTAATCGAGATTATTTTTCTTTCTGTCTAATAAATTTTTATTCAATTATACCTGACTATTCCACTTGAGATAAAAATTTAGGGTAGGAGTGTTCACTTCACAATGCATTGTTTATCCTGGAAAACTTTGCTCTAATACTTGAAAAAGTCAGACTCTATGGAATAGAATTTCGATAGTTGTATTTAAAAAGTAGTTGTTCTCATGTGCGTTTGACATGACTGGTATCAGGATACTGCTCATCTCAGGGGTTTTATGGGACCATGTGGTGCTTACTATTCTTACTATTTGGTCTTTACCTTTGGTTACAAGCAATTAAAAAAAGAATAGGAATCAGTACAAAGAGGTTTATTATGTTAGCATTCACAATTTCTTATTGTTTTAGGTGGATGGAAGTTTATGCAATAATGCAGAAATCTCCCCAAGTAGAATGAGCACATATTACTTATACTCATCAAAATCGTCTTTAGCCTTAGTATGTGCAGAATTGCCAAATGGAAGCATGAAGATAATTGGGCAAACATTTAATTTCATTTTAGGGGCTACTCATTTAAAACAGCCAATTATAAACAAAGCATCAACAACATATAGCAGGGACATGCTGATCACCAGCTGCACTAACACTCGCTATTTATTTATTAAGAACAAGGATTTGTGCAAATGCTTTTTCTCCCCCCTGATTAGGGAACCAGCAGGCATGTTTGAAAAGGGAAGGAATAAAGGAAAAGAACCAGCCTAAGAGTTAAGAAATCTTGGTCCAGGCTCTGCCACTTAAGTAGTGCGTTATTTGTGGCAAATCATTTACCTTTTCTGGGCCTTGGTTTCCTCTTGCGCACAGTCCTGGAGGTGGAATTAATACTATTGAAGGTCTTATGTGGTACTGCCATTCCGTGCTATTTGTAAATGAAACGTGTATCTGATTCTTAATTATGTACACTATGGTATACCAAATAGTAGATATTCAAAAATTTTAACTTGCTTTGATGAATATCCAACATTGTGAAGCTGGGTTAGTTTTCTGATGGTCAAGTCCAAAGTGGGAGTCTAAGACAGGCAGACAGGCTTTGGTGCCATGCTGATAGGACAAGGGACTGAACACCTAATAATCTGGGTGGACCTACAGAGATGGCATATGGAAAAGGCATTGACTGCAAATGATTTAGAGCCACAGAGGATGGGAACTCAGGAAATTTGCACTAAAAAGAAAAATGCCAAAGACATAACTTGATTACTTGGAATTATGCTTGATGGTGGCTTGACCATAACACCCTCCTAACCTTTCACAGGTTCTGTTCATTCTTCCCCTGGAGGTACTAATGAACTGAAGGAATTAGAAGTTAAATCAGGCACAGGGGGTGGGTTTCACACTGATGCTTAAATAGAACATGTGCAACCAGGCTTATTGGTAAATTGGTATGTTATTGCTGCATAAGAAACATGCTCAGTGGAAATTTGGGAACTTTTAGGATTTGTAGTTTCTTATCATAATATTCAAAAATTAAACACAAGAGTAAATTTCTCTAATGTACAGATACCCAAAGTGGCTATTTCTCAGATTCTGAAATGGAAGAACGTTCTGAAAATATTGAGATGTTGAGTGTATGGGGAAGCATAAGCAGGAGAACAGCTGTATCGGAGCGGTTTTATTGTTACAGGGTGTTTCTGAATGTATTTCTAGGATAAAATTATCTGTGAAAGGTAGCCTTTTCTTTTTTCAAATTTTAAATTAAAAACTGGCTCAAAACTTACAAAGATTTGCTGTAAAGGTTCACTTTGTTGCTATACATTTTTATCAAAACAAGCCAAATTCAAAAACCCCTGAACACCTGGGTATCTGAAGGATGGATGGATTTCTTTGTTTGAGTGGATATTATGACGTTATGTTGCTAGTAACATCTGCTATTCACGGAGTACGTACTAGAGGCTCGGTAGTTTGTATGTAATCTACCATTTCTCTCACAATGTACTGTTGAAGCGAGTACAGAACCATCAGAAGGATACTGGCACAAAGACAGCAAGTAACCTTTTAAGATCCTACACACAGGTTCATAAATAATAAAGGCTGTACATCTCATCATTCTCTGTTCTCTTTCAACCACTCCAGCAGGACTTTCCTGGACAGGTAGCATAATTATATATAAGAGCAAAAGGGCTAAAACCACTACGAATGCTCAGAATTGCCTCTTTTTATTAATGTAAAACATTTCATACACACAAAAGATAAGAAGTTACATTCTTAAATCATAAACCACAATAATAAATACCCACGAACTCCTAATCCAACTTAAGAATAGAACTTTGCTCACACTGTTAAGATTTCCTCACCACTTATCTCTTTCCTACCTGAACCAGAGAGAGCTATTGATCTCTTTAATTATAAAAAATTATTTCCTTTCCTCTTTTCAATGGTTTTAAACATGTTTTTGACCTTTGTAATAATGTAATCTTACCATATAGATTCTTCTTTTGCACCCTTAAAAGTATGTCCTGAGGATTTATCCACATGGGTATGTGTATCTATGAGTCATTCATTGTTATTGCTACACAGTATTACCTTTGTGCCACAATTTATTTGTTTATTGTTCTGTGGGACATTTTGGTTGTTTTCAGGTTTTTGATTTTTTGAAGAGCGCTATGTGAACGTTTTTGAACATGCCTGCTCTTTTACCATGACATGATAAAGAGTAAAATGACCAGCTCCTACGCCAGCCACACAATAAATCTCAGTAGTTAATGCCAAGTGGAATTCCAAAGGAATTTTGCCATGATGATGTCAGCAAAAATGTCAGTTTAAATCTCTGAAAACATTTTCTCCATAAAAACAGTGACAAAACTGGGACAATTTGTCATGATGATTTTTTCTTTTTCCCAAAACATGGAAATTAAGCAAAGGCTTCCAGCAACTCAGAAAGCATGCTTCAAAAAAACAAATCCACTGAATCTTGGTAAGAACAGCGAGCCTTGTAGTCTTTTGACTCTCCATGTTCCCTGTCTTTCCCTTTCTACTCCATGGGAGCTTTAACAAATAAGAGTCTGAATCCTCAGTGAAAAGCAGTAACTTGTCAATCTTTGGCCAGCTGGGGTGAGGGTAAAAAAAGGGGTTTGGAGCACTTTCAAAGCCCCAAGCCTAGAGAATTGTCATTTTTTTGCTTGCCTGGTATTTCCCTGCATGATCTACTTTCAAGGTTTCTTTCATTTGGCCTCCTATGGAGTTCGCCCAATGTGAAAGCCTTTTTTCTCAGAAGCATTTGTTCATAAAAAAACAATTGATTGAATTTGTGACTGCCTGAGATGGTGGAAAACAGTGGATGAGCAATAGACTAACAAAAACCTTCAAAGGGGCTCAGCCTGTAGCTCAG
Source organism: Loris lydekkerianus (assembly GCA_963574355.1). Classification (NCBI taxonomy): domain Eukaryota; kingdom Metazoa; phylum Chordata; class Mammalia; order Primates; family Lorisidae; genus Loris; species Loris lydekkerianus. The sequence goes on along the minus strand of CAUYPK010002119.1, from coordinate 21,179 downwards.
CATCTAGGGCTCTCTCTAGCCACGTACACGGGAGCTGGGGGGTTCAAATCCAGCCCAGGCCTGCCAAACAGGAATGGCAACTACACCAAAAAAAAAAAAAAGCCCAGAGTTGTGGCGGGCACCTGTAGTCCTAGCTACTTGGGAGGCTGAGGCAAGAGAATTGCTTAAGCTCAAGAGTTTGCGGTTGCTGTGAGCTGTGATGCACTCTACCCAGGATGACAGCTTGGGACTCTGTCTCAAAACAAAACAAAACAAAACAAAACAAAACAAAACAAAAAACTTAAAAGGAAAAACTTTGAAGGAATGAGATGTGCTTAAGGACAATGAAAAATCACATCAAATTCCAAAGAATCTAGAAGGCCATATGCCTGACAGGGCTGTGTCTTTGGTCAGGAATGTTCCCCAAAAGGTCCTAAGCTCTCATCTCAAGATGACTTTGAGGCTCTGCACAAACAGGAAGTGACGGTCAAGGTGGAGTTGTCAGCTGTCTGGGTAAGTATTTAAAGTGTGCCCTAACACAGCCACACTCACACACACAGCCCCGTGACAAAGGCTGGGAGACCATTGGTTGCAGACACTTAAGGAAATCGCTGTCCAATCATTAACTGACTACTAAGTTAACCAAATCAGAGGCTTCAATACCATATAAAACATATAACGCAGACTTTACTGAATTAGTTCAGAAAAGTCACTTAAACAAACTAAACCTCAAATAGGAAAAAACTAAATAAAAACAAACACTTGGGAGAGTTGAGAATATGATTTCCAGTGTTGCCATATTATTTTGCTTAAAACTTTCAGTTTTTCAACAAAACAAATTTCAGAATAGCAAAGAAATAAAGTATGGCCCATACACAGAAAAAGAAAAGTTAGTAATATCTGTGCATGAAGTAGCTCAGGTGTCAGACTTATTAGACAGACTTTAAATAACTTTAAGAAATAAGCCATGTTTAAAGGTTACATAAGAATGTGCATCTCTATAAACAGAGAATATTAATAAATAGGTATTTAACAAATAAATATGAATTCTAGAGTTGAAAAATACAATAACTTAAATAACAAATTCACTAGAGGGGCTCACTAGAAAATATGAGCTGGGAGAGGAAAAATAACACAAACTTGAAGATAACTCAATTGAGAGTATTTAGTCTAAAGAACAGGAAGAAAAGAGGATGAAGAAAAATTAATATCATTTTGAAGACTTGTTGGGTATGTTCAACTGTACCAACACAAGCAAAAAAAAAAAAAATGTCCCAGAGAAGAAAAAGAGAGAAAGGGACAGAAAGAGTATTTGAAAATGTAATGGCTGAAAACTTCCCAAATTCAGTGAAGATGTTAATCCACATATTCAAGAAACTCATGAAAAGTAGGATAAACTGAAAAAGACCCATACCTAGGCACGCCATAATGAAACTGTTGAAAGCCAAAGATGAATAGAGAAACTTGAAAACAGCAAGAGAGAAGCAGCTCATCACCTGTAAGAGTTTTCAATAAAATTAATAGCAGAAACCAAGTAGGCCAGAGGGAACTGGGATGACATATTCAAAGTGGTAAAAGAAAAACAATGTCAATCAAGAATTCTGTATCTTGCAAAACTAAACTTCAAAATTGATGGTGAGTTTAAGACATTTCCAGCCATGCACAAAACTGGGAGAATTCGTTGTTAGCAAATCTAGCAGTAAATTCTAGAAAACTCATTGCCGTCTAAGAAATGCTGAAGGCCATCATTTAGGCTGAAATGAAAGGACAGGGGACAGTAACTCGAATTCTCATGAAGAGAAAAAGAGCAGTGCTCGAATAAAATAAGTATGTAAATAGTAATTAAAATACGAATGGGCTTTTTGTTTATAACTGTTTTTTCCCCCTCTGATTGATAAAGGGTGACTGCTAAGTCAACAATTAAATGAGAATAAAACTAAGTTTTTGGATACTTTTAAAATTAGGATGGTGTCTGTCTAGCTTATTAAAAATAAAGATATTAATTGTAATACACAGGGCAGCTACTGAGAAAATTATGAAAAAAAAATACATGAAAAGAAATGACAAAGAAATTAAAATGGCACACTAAAAATGTCTATTTAACTCAAAAGAAGGCAGTAATGAAGGTAGAAAAAAGAAGGTAATTATGAATTCCTAATGAAGGAATAGAGGAACAGGAAATGCGACATGGACAGAGCAAGTGTCAGAGTCATCCTGTTAATTTCAACCCCCACCAGCAAAACATAAGATTTCTTAATGCTCTTCGTTCTTATCTATATTTGGCATTTTAAAGTTTTTCCAGTATTTGCCAATTTTCTGGATGTAAAATATCATTTTTTACATGATGTTAATTTCTATTTCCCTGCTTTATACTGAGATTTAGCATTATTTTTTCATTTAGGTTCTTCCAATATGAAATTCTTTTTATGTCTTTTGCCCATTTTTTTATATCGAATTGTTAATTTTCTAATTAATTTTAAGGTTTTTGAAATATATTCTGGATATTCCTACTCTCTCACATTTTAGGAAATGCTTTCTCTCAGGTTGTGACTTAACATTTTCATTTTTATAAATCATATATTCCAAGAAGACAATCCCTTAATTTTCCTTCTTTGTTATTATATTTTGCATATTGTTTTAGGATATGCTTTCTTAACTATGAGGTCATAAAAATATACTCCTATATATATATTTTTGGACATTATGATGTTTGCAGTTAAGTCTTTAATACATTTAGTATTACATTTTGGAATATTCTTTTTTTTTCACTTTTAAAGTTACATTTATTTTAATAGGAAAGGAACATTATTCTCATTTTGACAGATTATAAATATAAACATAGATATATTGATGGGAAAAGTAAGTTCCAGAATTTTTTTTTTTTTTTTTTTCTGATAAAGGAATTCTGGGCAAGGCTTGTGACTTCTCTGTTACTCGTTTTTAAAAGTAGACACAGAATTGAGGTTTATTGATGAAATCATGAGCTATGGAAAAGATTTTGAAATTGTAATCATATCAGTCCTTTTGAAGATACTAAAAAAAAAAATAATAACCCCAAAATACATTTTGGAATATTCTATGAGATGTGTAGACAATTCCTGTTTTTCATCCTTCATCTTTTTTTCTTTTTAATATGGATAATCAATTTTATCAGCACCATTTCATTAAAATGCTCTCATTTATACACTGACCTATAATGGTTCAGAAAAGTCAAACAAAAGTCAAATTAAACAACCTCCAATAGGAAAAAATAAATAAAAACAAACCTTTGGGAGAGGTGAGAATATGATTTCCAGGCTTGCCATATTATTTTGTTTAAAATTTTCAGTTTTTCAACAACGACGACAATTTTTGAAGCAAGCAAAGAAATAAAGTATGGCCCATCCATAGGGGGAAAAAAAAGAAAATCAGTAGTATCTGTTCTTAAAGTAGCTCGGGTATCAGACTTATTAGACAGACTTTAAATAACTTTAAGAAAGAAGCCATGTTTAAAGGTTACATGAGAATGCATATCTCAACAAACAGAGAATATTAATAAATATTATGGTGTGTTGTCACATACCTCGTTTCCCTATCAAGTGAAGTCTGTTTCTAGGACCCCTGTTTTACTCATTTGGTCTGTCTGTTTATCTGAGTCAGCACCAAATGCTACCCATTACCTCAACTTTATACGAGGTCAGAATATCTGATAGGATTAAATTTTTCTACCTTCTTCTTCACTACATTTTGACTTTGTCTTTGTTCTTGAATCCATGGGGGTAGACTCGGCTTGTCATTTTGCATGAAACATTGCTTGAGAGGGTTTTTATTTTCGTATTTAGTTTAGAGATGAATTCAAGAGAATTAATAGCACTAAAATATTGAGTCTATTTGTTTCTGAACACATTACATATTTACATTTATTTATGTTTTCTTTGACTTGTGTTAATTAAATTTTGAAATTTCTGCAGACCAATAAGATTTATATGTAGGTAATTCATGGTTTTGAAAAAAAATTGAATGGGATCTTTAAAAAAATCATATTCTAGGCTGGGTACAGTGGCTCATGCCTATATTCTTAGCACTCTGGGAGGCTGAGGTGGGTGGAATGCCTGAGCCACAGCTTCTAGACTGGCCTGAGCAAGAGCAAGACCCCGGCTCTAAAAATAGCCAGGTGTTGTGGTGGGCATCTGTAGTTCCAGCTACTTGGGAGGCTGAGGCAAGAGAATCACTTGAGCCCAAGAGTTTGAGGTTGCTGTGAGTTATGACATTCTCTGCTCAGGGTGACAAAGTGAGACTCTGTCTCAAAAAAAAAAAAAAAAAAAAAAAAAAAAATATATATATATATATATATATATTCTGTGTTTATTCTAATGTATAAGAGTACTTTTTATTTTTGGCTAATTGCGTGAACAGAACTACTATAAAACCAGGTAAAATTTATCCGCCAATTATTTAGGATTTCTGTGTATACATAATAATCATTTGCAAATAATGACAATTTTATTTCTTCTTTTCTAATAATTATGCCATTTTAAATTTTGTATTTCCTTAGTACATGGGCTAAAATTTCTGGTATAATCCTGAAGACACTTGATGATGGTAAATATTCTTGTGTTTTTCTAGATTATATGTTTTACCATTAAACATAATGTTAACTAAAGGCTACCATAAATATTTTTATTTTGTGAAAGAAATTACTTTCTTTTTCTACTTTTAACATTTACTTTCTCTTCATGAATGAATTTTACATTGTATAAAATACTTTATTCCACAATGATTGGTATTATGTAATTTGCATTTAATTTATTAACATGATAATTTATATTGACTGATTTTTTAATATTATTTCTGCATTTTGATTGCAAAATATTAATTTTGGTTACAATTTTTGTTTGTATATTCCTTGCTTAAATTCGTCTGTAATTCTTATATGGTTCCTACCAATTTGGTACATCAAGATTTCATAAGATGAGCTTAAAATTGTGTCTTTCTTCATTTTGGAGTTGTAGTTTGGATCAATTTTGGGTATTCATTCCTTGAGTGTTTGGCAGAAATTACACTATGCCCAAAAAACCCTGTTGTTTGGGAAGATTTTTAAATTCTGACTTAATTTTGTACTTGAAAACTGTCAAAAATTTATATTTTGGACTCAACCTAGGAAAGTAATGTTTTTCCAGATATTTATGCATTGAAGCTAAGTTTTCAAAATTACTTACATAAATATTTTCATAATGTCTTTGTTAATACTTTGATATTTTTAGGAACTTTAGCAATATAATCTTTTAATTCTCATATTGTTTCTTTTCTTTTTCTTGATAACTTCAGTCAGAAGTTTGACAATGTTATAATTCTATAGAACTTTTGGCTTTTGTAGATATATTTTATGTTTTATTAATTTCTTCTATTTTCATTGTTTCTTTTGTTTCATTTTGAGAGGCCTTCGGGTATATTTCTTTTACTAATGTCCTAAATTATCTATATAGCTCATTATTTTTTAAATTTAAATTTTCTCTAACATATGTATTATAGCTGTTAGTTTTTCTCTAAGTACTACTTGAGTTAGTTGTTATATATTTTATACATACAAGGAATTTTCAATAGAGTTTGATTATAAAATATCTTATTTTTGTTGTCCTTTTCTGGAGACATTAGTGTATTAAAACTGTTCTTTTAAATTTCCAAATAAATAAGTATTTTAGTCATAGATTTTATTATTCAATCTAAATATAAGGTATTCATAGAATCTAGTCTGTATCATATTAATTCTTAGAAGTTTGTGAGACCCATTTTATTGCCCAGTATCCTTGCTATTTGTTAAATGTTCTTGTTATATTTCAATGTAATCTGTACCCACATATTGTTGGGTATAAAGTTTTATATGTCAGTTAGCCCAAGACTATTGATTGTTTTGTTTAAATATTCCATATTTTGCTGTATAATCCTTGCAGGATTCCATAATGGTTGCTTGTAAATATTTTATTAAAGTTTTCAACTATCCAGACAGACTTTTAATCCTTATAGACCTATTAATTTTGGCTTTAGATATTTTGAAACTTTGTTATTAGGTATAAAATAAGATTATTACATCCTTTTAAAATCTTTTATTAGCATTTAATAATTATCTTGAGTAAATCTTTTTATCCTCAACTATGTTTGTATCATATTAATATAGCAAAACCAGATTTTTTTTCTTTTTTAGTATTTGGTTTGTTTTTGAACATTGCTTCACTTTCCGAATTTTTCTTTATTGTACACTAATACTATATCTTATAAACAGCATGTGTCCGGATTTATTTTCTCATCTGACTATGTATTCTAACTGGGGGGTTGATTCACTTATAATTACTATGATTTATAACCAAATGTATTTGCATCATCTTAGTTTTTTCCCTTTGTTTTGTTATTAGTCCCCTGTCTTTCACTCACCTCTTGCTTTGTTTTCAATTGAATTGTTTTTCACCTTTTCTCATTCAATGTTATCTTCATCTTTTGGGGAAATATTTATATATTATTTCTATTATTTTAGTAATCACTCTTTAAAATTTATGCTGACTATTTAACAAATTCTAACCTTTATCACTATTTTTTATCCTCCCCACTAATCAAGAACTTTAGAATGTTTTAAAGGCAAAAGTCTCATCCTAACTCATATGCTATTATGTGTTAGTATTTTAACTTTGTATTTTTTAAAAAATACTGTCACTCATGAGATGTTATTATACTGTTTAAAACCATTTCTTTTTACTTGCTCACCTATAAGCTATTTTTGTTATGCACCATTTATCTTTGCATCTGAAACCTCCATTCTGGGATTTTTTTTTTTCCAGAGCATTTTTAGAAGTTTCCTTAGTGATGGTTGCTCAGTTTTTATTTATTTATGATGTCTTTTCCCCCACTTCTTGAAAGATAGCTCTGTTAAGTACACTGTGCAAGGTTGACAGTTTCTCTCAGCACTTTAGAGATCCTTCATACTTTTCTGGCTTCTGATTTTGATAATAAAAAAATAAACTGGCAGTCCAGTTATCATTTTTTATAGATTTTTTTGTTTTTTCTCCCTTACTGCTACTAATGTCTTCTTTTTGGCTTAGATGTTCCATATTTTGCTTCACATGTATCTAACAGTGAATTTTTACTGAGTCAAATTACTTAAAATACGTATATACATATCAGGAAAATTAAAATTTAATGCATTCCATGGTTGGGCCTTTCTGATATGTTCGCCTGCATCAGACTGAAAGTAACCTTGCTGATTTCAATGATTAATTTTTCATTTTTAAAATGAATATGCCTCAAGAACCTATCTATTATGTGCCAGACACTAAGTAGAAATACTAAAAATACTGTGGTGTTATGGATTAAAAGAAAAAGCATGAGACAGAAGTACAGGAAAACTGAGGCTAGCTCTGTTAGCCTGGGATCTCAGGAAGGTCTTACTGATAGGGCATATTTGCACTGAATAAAGTAATGAGGAGTCATGTAGAGATCTGGGGAAAGAACATTCCACACACTAGAGAAAAGTAAATATAGAATCTCTCTTGTTGGGTGGGTTAATGAGCAAGTCTGCACATGAGTAAGAAACTAGAAGTAATCCTATGGTCTAGAAGTGAGTGATCTGCAGAGGGGCTAACAGATGATAATAGACAAGGAGTCAAGAGCCAGGTAATGGGATGTGTGCATATGAATACACACACATGTACACATATGCACACACACTATGGAGGATACACACATATGTATGTGTATATAAATAACATGAAAAACTAAGGTTCTGTTTCAAATAGCTTAGGAAATGAGAATATGAGAATAGTGATGTTATGTACTGATTGTGGATAAGGAAAGGTGCGTTGCCATTTCAAATACATTTTGCCACCAATTTAAGTCTTTCTTCATTCTACAACGTATAGAATAGAATGTTTGTGTAGTTGTTCATTCTACAATGGTATAGAATAGAATGTGTGAACTCCAATTTGACCCAGGTACCAAACTGAAGGCAATGAATGTTAACTATGTATTCTATACACCTCTTCAGCAATCAAAGTAACTAAAGGAGCATTGTACTGCTATAAAAGCAAACACTTGTATCAATGGAACCGAATAGGGAACAACAACAAAAAGACATGTCAAATACGTACAACCAGCTAATCTTCAAGGATGCAGACAAAAACTTACACTAAGGAAAGTACACCTTATTTAATAAATCTTGGAAAACTGGATAGCCACATTCAAAAGAATGACAGTGGATTCCTGTCTCTCTCCATATACAATTTAACTCAGGATAATCAAAGGTTTTAATGTAAGGCTTGAAATGAAATTCTAGAAGACAATATTGGCAAACATCTTTTGGATTTTGGTCTAGACAATGAATTCATTACTAAGACCCCTAAAGCAAATGCAACAAAAACAAAAGTAAATAAATGTCGGTTAACTAAAGTGAAAAACTTCTGCATTGCAAGAGAAATAATCAACACAGTAAATAGAAAACCTGAAAAATGGGAAAAACTACTTAGAAACTATACATCTGACAAAAGACTAATACCCCATATTTACAAGAAACTCAAACAAATCAGCAAGACAAAAACAAATATTTCCATTAAAAAGTAGACAAACGACATGATTAGATACTTTTCAAATGAAGATATAGAATGGCCAATAAACATATGAAAAAATGTTCAGCATCACTAACCATCTGTGAAATGCAAATTTAACCATAATGTGGTACCACTTGACCACAGACAAAATGACCATTATTAAAAAGTCTCAAAACAATAGATGTTGGCATGGATGCAGTGTGAAAAGGGAATCTTATACACTGTTGGTGGGACTGTAATTTAGTACAAGATCTGTGTAAAACCAAATGGACATTCCTTAAAGAACTCAGCAATCCCATTACTGGATATCTACCCAAAGGAAAAGAAGCCATTATATCAAAAAGACACTTGCATTCATATGCTTATTGTAGCATAATTCACAATTGCAAAGATATGGATTCAACTTGATTGTCCATTAACTGATAAATGGACAAAGAAAATGTAATTATATATACGTACATACACAGTGCAGATACACACATACCATGAAATGGTATAAATAGGATGAAGTAATGTCTTTTGCAGCAACTTGGATGGAACTAGAGGTCATTATCCTATGTAAAGTAACATAGAAATGGAAAACCAAATGCTGCATATTCTCGCTTGTAAGTGGGAGCTAAGCTATAAGAGCATAGGGACATACAGAGTTGATATAATGGACACTGGCAACTCAGAGGTGGAAAGGAAGGTGAGGGAAGGAAAACTGTCTACCTGGTACAATGTACACTATGTGGATGATAGGTATACTAAAATCCCAAATATCACAACTATACAGTTCTTGTACATAACCAAAAACCACATGTACCCCTAAATCTATCAAATTTTTAAAAATTTCAAGTAACAAAAATAAACATAGCCAAATACATCTGTAATTATTTTACCTACTCTAGTTCATCTAGTTCATATAACTAAAAACTAGTGGTCATAGATATGATTGATGGAAGATTCTTTAAAAGGAATTTAAGTATTTTTTTTTTCTGCTCAGTTCCTTTAGAATGCTTTTCTCCCACCTAAGCCAAATGTGCAAGAAAAGGGAAGGCATTCAAGGAAATCACTCACTTCTGGAGGAGTAGCTTTTCAGTGTCTAGCTTGATTCATGTTGAACTACAGGAATGTATGGGATCAGTCTGGACTGCTACCAGGATGGGATGTGAAGGAGTTCTCTAAAGGGCCTGACAGATGTATCAGGAGTTTGGGATCTTGTCTAAAGATAGAGGAGTGCCTGGGCTTGTGACCTGGAAAAGAGGTAAGTGGAGAGGTGGTTGAAAGTGCCCATGTGGGCAGGTCTAAGAAAGAGGGATATGCAGCTGCCCAGATTCTGACACTGTTGGTGGGACAAGGAATTTTTCCCCTTTGTGAGCCAGTAGTCACTGGGTGGAAGCAAATTGGAATCATTTGGAAAAGATCTCACTAAAAAGTGCTGCCTGCCCAGGCAAAAGCCCCCATTCAAATGAGACTAGAGGAGTGTGGACAGGCACATGAGGCCAGCCAGCCAGTGCATGGCCCTGATCAGTGAACTCTGTAGGCTCTCAGTCACTGACAGTGAGCCTGTAAATCAGTGGTTCTCAACCTTCCTAGTGCAGTGACCCTTTCATACAGTTCCTTATGTTGTGGTGACCCCCAGCCATAAAATTATTTTTGTTGTACTTCATAACTGTAATTTTGCTACTGTTATGAATCGTAATGTAAATATCTGATATGCAGGATGTATTTAGGAGACCCCTGTGAAAGGATCAGTCGACCCCCAAAGGTTGAGAACCGCTGCAAATCTTCCCTTTGGATTTCTGCCACAATGGAGGGCATTTGAAGAACCCAGAGAGATCTTTAAGTTGCATTGCTACTCCAAAGTCTTTATTCCTTTCTCAGCACACCCAGCTCTACAAACCACATTTAGCCACTATAGGTCCCTAGTTCTGTGTGTCAGCTGAGTAGTAGGACACAGCTTTAAATTAGATGTGACAGTAAAGTTTTCAAATGGGCTGACCTAGATTTTTTACATTGTATAGATGAGACTGTTCCTATAGCTACAGATGATCTGAAAAGCTGTAGACAACATCAGATGAAGACTAAAGAAAGGTTAGCGCTAGAACAATAAGGTTGTTTCCTCTCTATACCATTTCTAATTCATCCCATTCAATATGTCTGTGTATTTATTTTCCATTGCTGCTGTAACAAATTACTGCAAACTTAGTGGCTTAAAACAATGCAAATTTATTATTTGCAGTCCTGGAAAACAGAAGAATTATACAGTTCTCACTGGGCTGAAATCAGCAAGGCTATAATCCTTCCTGAAGGCTCCAGGGGAGAATCTGACCTTTTGCTTATTTAGGTGTTGGCAGAATCCATTTCCTTGTGGTTGTAAGACTGAGAGCTTCATTTTCTTGCTAGCTAGGGATTGGCCTTAGCTGTTAGAGGCCTCCCTCCATTCTTTGTACATAGACCTGTACATCTCCAAGCTAGTAAGAGGAAATGGACTCCTTCTCAAGCTGTCATTGTTCAGACTCCTGTCATTCTCTCTCTGACCACAGATAGAAAATGTTCTATACTTTTAATCATGCCTGCACGTATGATGTGGTCTTGTCGTAGATGATCTTTAGTACATTGACAATCTTCTATACCTAATTTGTTGAGAATTTTTATCATGAAAAGATGTTGAATTTTGTTAAGTGATTTCTCTGCATCTATTGAGATGATAATCATCTTTATCCTTCATTCTGTTAACATGTTATATTATGTTTACTGATTTGCATATGTTGATATATCCTTACATCACAGGAATAAATTCCCCTTAATCATGATGTGTGATCCCTTTAATGTGCTGATGAATTTTCTTTGCTAGTATTTGGTTGTTTTTCATCTGTGTTCATCAGAGATAATTGGCTTATAATTTCATTTCTTTTAGTGGCCTTGTTTGGTTTTGGTAGAAGGCTAATTCTGGCCTCATAAAATGAGTTGAAAGTATTCCCTTCTTTTCAATTTTTGAAAGAGCTTGAGAAATATTTACATCGATTCTTTCAGACATCCTCAAACTATGGCCCGCAGGCCACATGAAGCGGTGCGATTGTATTTGTTCCAGTTTTGTTTTTTTTTACTTCAAAATAAGATATGTGCAGTGTGCATAGGAATTTGTTCATAGTTTTTTTGTAAACTATAGTCTGGCCCTCCAACGGTCTGAGGGACAGTGAACTGGCCCCCTGTTTAAAAAGTTTGAGGACCCCTGCATAAATGTTTGGTAGAATTTGCCAGTGAAGCTGTCTGGTCCTGAGCTTTACTTTTTTGGCAGGTATGTGATTGCTGATTCAACTTTCTTACTCACGATTGGTTTGTTCAGATTTTCTGTTTCACATGGTTCAGTCCTGGTAGGTTGTGTACGTCTAGGAATTTATGTATCTTCTATGTTATCCAATTTCTTGGCATGTAATTGTTCACAGTATTTTCTGATCCTTTGTAATTCTGTGGTATCAGTTGTAATGTTTCCTCTTTCATTCCTTATTTTATGAGTCTGATCTCTTTTTTCTTAGTTAATTTGGCAAAAGGATTATCAATTTCATTTATCTTTTCAAAAACCAACTCTTAGTCTTGTTCATACTTTAGGTCTTTATTTCATTTATTTTGTTCTAATTTTTGTTATTTCATTACTTCAGTTAACTTTGAGCTGTGTTTGTTCTTTTTCTAATTCCTTGAATTATAAAGTTATGTTGTTTACTTGAGATCTTTCTTTTTTTATAATGTAGACATTTATTGCTGTAAATTTCCCTTTTAGAACTGATTTTGATGCATCTCATGATTTTGTATGTTATGTTTTCATATTCGTTTGTATCAATTTATTTATTGTTATTTTTGAAGCCATGATCCCTTTGCAGCAGTGAGAGAGGAAGGGGGCATACAGGAAACAGTATTGGTCAAATTAACCCTGATCAGCAGGGTGACAGAGGTTAGACCAGACCTCCTTCACCATCAATCCTGCTACTTCTGTCAACAAAGTACTGGAAGTTCTTGGTAGAGCAATTAGACAAAGAAAATTAATAAAAATCATCCAAATTGGAAAGGAAGAATTAAAATTATCTTTGCCTATAAGATGACATGATTCTATATGTAGAAAATAATAAAGACAACACCAGAAAACTGTTAGACTTAATAAAAAAGTTTAATTTCATTTATAGTAGCTACAAAAAACATTGTAAAATACTCAGCAATAAATTTAACAAAGTAGGTGAAAAATTTATACACAGTTTTGATAAAATGAATTAAAAAAACACAAATATATGGAAAGATACTCCATGTCAATGGATTTGAAGATTTAACATTGTTAAAATGTACATACTACCCAATGTTATCTCTAGATTAGGTGAGATCCCTGTCAAAATTCCAATGACATTTTTCACAGAAACAGAAAAAAATTCACAAATTCACATGAAACCAAAAAAGACCCTGAATAGCTAATGCAATCTTTAGCAAAGAGAACAAAATTAGAGATAGCACACTTCTGGATTTAAAATTCTATTGCAAAACTATAGTAATCAAACCAATATGTCACATAGGCCAATGAAAGAGAATACAGAGCCCAGAAATGAACCCGCATAATGAACCCCATATATGTGGTCAACTTATCTTTAATAAGGAATACAAAATAGGAAAAGGATAATCTCTTCAAAAAGGAAGCTGGGAAAGCTAGATATCAACATGGAAGGGAATTAAATTGGACCCTTAATCTTACACTATACACAAAATTCAACTCAAAATCTATTAAAAACCTAAACATAAGACTTGCAACCATAAAATTCCTTTAAGAAAACAAGGAAAAGTTTTCTTGACATGGGTTTTGGCAATGTTTTTTTCTTTTTATCTATGACTCCAAAGGCATAAGGAGAAAACATTGATTCATGGGATTATATCACATATTAACTGTTACCATTATTTATTTGCACAGCAAAGAGAACAATCAATGCAATCAAAAGGCAACCTAGGTAATGAGATAACCTTGCAAACCACATACATGATAAAGGGTTAATATCCACAATGTATAAGAAGATTGTATAACTAAATAGCAGAAAAAATTATAAAGGAGTAACCTAACAAAAAATATGTAGAGAACTTGAATAGACATTTCTCACAAAAAGACATAAAAATGGCCAGCGGGTACCACATATATGAATAGGTCCTCAACATCACAAAAAGGAACCATGGAACACTATTGATGAAATATAAATTGCAAATTTGCCATTATAGAAAAGAGCATGGAGGTTCCTCAAGAAATGTCAAATATAGTAAAACTTCCATATTTTCTAGCAGTCCCACTTCTGGATATTTATACAGGGAATTTGAAATGAAGATCTTAAAGTGTTACCTGCACCTCCACATTCACTGAAGCATTCTTCACAAGAAGCGAGATACAGAAACAACCAAAATATACATACAATGGAATATTTTTCAGCCTTAGAGAAGAAGTAATTCCTGCCATTTTCAGGAAATAATGAAATAATTCAAACATTTAATGTAGATTCTAAAATAGTCAAACTTGTAGAAGCACAGGTAGAATGGTGATTTCTAGGGACTTGGGGAAGGAGGAAATGGTGTGGTTATGGAACTTAAACAAGCAAGGGAGAACACAACATTTTTTGAATTCACATGGATAGTTCAGGGTAATTTCATTGCCTTTCTTCTTAATCATAAATGCAAAGACTCTTTTTTTGTTTAAGATAAGATATTCACAGATTCTGGAAATTAGTAACCTTTCTGAGGGACTATTCTGCCTATCACAATCAGTTACCCAAAATTCAACCTGGATTCCTTCTTTAACATTCTTACCGTATATGGGTGTAAACAGTTTGTTTAGTAATCTATTGAGTTTTTTTGGAAATACAAAATATAATTTATTTTTAATCAAGGTATAATGTACTTGGAATAGGACATACAGATTTTAGAAAGTAGGATGTCTTTTGACAAAAGTCTGTAATCTGGCTACCACCACAAATTAGAGAATATTAAAATCACCCAGAAAATTCCTCCATATCCCATGCTAGTTGCCCTCCAGCAGGTAAACATTGATTTGATTTTCCTCATCATAACCAACTTTCCCCCCCTTTTTTAGAAGTTCATATATAAGGTAGTATACAGTATGTAGTTTTTTCTGTATGGCTACTATACAAAACATGTTTATGTGATACATCCCTGCTATTGCATGTACTGGTAGTTTGTTAACCTTTATTGTTGAGTAGTATTTTATTATATGAATATCATTCAATTTGTGGATTCATTCCAGTTTGGGTATAATGAATAAAGCTACTATCAGATTTTTCAAATCTGTTTTTGGACATGTATTTTTGCTTTGTATAGGTAAATGCTTAAGAGAGAAATAACAATACTGTAGATTAAGTGTATGGGTACCTTCATAAGAAAATGACAAATTATTTTTCAAAGTAATTACCATTTTATTTATAGAATCTGTATCTGTCACGTCTACCCTTCGTGATAGTGGTAATTTAAGTCTGTTTTCTTTTCATGTGATTAGTCTGGCTAGAGGTTTATCGATTTGATTGATCTTTTCAAAGAACTGGCCTTTAGTTTTGTTACTATATTTCTTTATTTTTTCCTATTTCATATTTCACGGATTTGATCTTTATTGTTTATTTTTTGTTGTTTATTTGTTTTCATTGGGTTTTATTTCCTTTTCTTTATTTAGTTTTTAAAGTGGAAATTGAAGTTATAAATTTGAGACTTCTTATTTTCCAATACAGCATTTATTACTGTAAATTTCCTTCTAAATACTGCTTTAGCTGCATCCTATACATTTAGATATGTTTTCCTTTTCATTATGCCCGGAATACTTCCTAATTTCCCCTTTGACTTATTTTTTGACATATGAGTTATTTAGAAATGTGTTATTCAGTATCCATTTGAAAATTTTTTTTTCCCCAAATGCCTTTCTGTGATTGGTATGTAATTTAATTCTATTGGGGTCAGAAAATATACTTTGTTTGACTTCAATCTCTTTGTATTTATTGATATTTATAATGGTGTAATCCTTTTTTTATCTCTTCCAACCTTTTGCATTATTTTATTGAATATTTTACTTTTACACATATTATTAAACCCTCACATTAAATTTACATTAATTTTCTTAGTTAAAAAATTTTTAAAAAGTTTTAGAAGTTTGCATAAGTATTTGTATAAGTTTATATATTTATGTGTGTGTGTGGATGCGTGTGTGAGAGAGAGAGAAAGAAAGAATATGTTTGCAGGCATCTTTTAATAACCCTTGGGGATAGAGTTTTGAGGACCACCCTCACCCCTTTGGATACCAGAATCTGTGAATGCTCAAATCCCTTATACAAAATTTTATAGTGTTTGCGTATAACCTACACACATCCTCTGTATAATTAGTCATTCATAGATGACATAGACTAATTATAATACCTAATATAATGTAAATGTTATGTAAAAGTTATTATGGTGTGTTTTTAACTTGTATTTTTAATTTTTGTATTGTTATTTTTATTTTTTCTGAATATTTTTGTTCTGAAGTTGGTAGAATCTGCAGACATTCAACCTAAAGATATAGAGGGCCAACTATATCTATCCATCTATCTATCTATCTATAACATAAAGATAATTTCTAAAATGGCTATTACATTTGGTGACATATTTAATCTTTCTTGTGTTCTGTATTCATATGGGCAGATCCAGGCTTCCATCTGGTATCATTTCCTCTCAATCTGAAGAATTTCCTTCAACATTCCTTACATTGCTGCTCAACTGGCAACAAATTCTCTCGTCTTTTGTTTATAAGAAAATGATTTTCTTTTCCTTCAATCTTTTATTGATATTATCATTTGATATAGAATTCTATGTTGACAATTTGCACATTTAAAACGTATCTTTCCAATGTAATATTTTTTTCTTTTTCCTTTTTTTTAATAATGAAAAATCAGCTGACAAGACTATCATTCGTCCCTTTAATAATTTAAAGGATCATTTCTCTCTGGCTCCCTCTAAGATTCTCTATTTAGCTTTTTCATTTTGTATAATAGTGTCCTTTGTATTTTTCCTGCTTAAAGTGGATTGAACTTCATGTGTCAGTGGCTTACTATTTTTTTTTTGTTTGTTTGTTTTTGTGTGGAAAAATTGGTAAAATTTATTTAAATAAAGTCTGGAGTTTGGTTAATAGTAATGTATCAATGTTGGACTTCTCCATTTTATCTTTTTTTATTATTAAATCATAGCTGTGTACATAATGTGATCATGGGCACCATACACTGGATTTATAGACCGTTTGACACACTTTCATCACACTGGTTAACATAGCCCTCCTGGCACTTTCTTAGTTATTGTGTTAAGACATTTACATTCTACATTTACTAAATTTCACATATACCCTTGTAAGATGCACCGTAGGTGTAATCCCACCAATCACCCTCCCTTCACCTACCTCCCCTCCCTTTCACCCTTACCCCTATTCTTAGGTTACAATTGGGTTATAGCTTTCATGTGAAAGCCCTAAATTAGTTTCATAGTAGGGGTGAGTACATTGGGTACTTTTTCTTCCATTCTTGAGATACTTTACTAAGAACTATATGTTCTAGCTCCATCCATGTAAACATGACAGAGGTAAAGTCTCCATCTTTCTTTAAGGCTGCATAATATTCCATGGTGTACACATACCACAATTTATTAATTCATTTGTGGATCGATGTGTACTTGGACTATTTCCATGACTTAGCAATTATGAATAGGGCTGCAATAAACATCCTGGTAGAGATATCTTTGTTATGATGTAATTTTTGGTCTTCTGGGTAGATGGCCAATAGAGGACTTACAGTATGGAATGGCAGATCTATTTTTAGATCTCTAAGTGTTCTCCAAATATCTTTCCAAAAGGAATGCAATAATTTTCATTTTCACCGGCAGTGCAAAAGTGTTCCCTTTCCTTGGGATTTTGTGACATAGGGTAGTCTCACTGGAGTTAGATGATATCTCAAAGAAGTTTTGATTTTCATTTCTCTGATGATTAAAGATGATGAGCACTTTTTCATATGTCTGAAGGCTGCGCGCCTGTCTTCTTCAGAAAAGTTTCTCTTCAAATCCATTGTTCTTTTCATGCTAATACGTTTGAGTTCTCTATGGATTCTGGTTATTAAACCTTCGTCGGAGACATAACCTGCAGATATCTTCTCCCATTCTGAGGGCTGTTTGCTTGCTTTACTTACTGTGTTCTTGGCTGTGCAGAAGATTTTTAGTTTGATCAAGTCCCAGTAGTGTATTTTTGAAGCTGCTTCAATTGCCCACACATAAGTTGTTTAAGGACAAGTTGGCGCATGGTACTGATTCAGCAATTGTAGAGGCTTTTTACTGTGCCTGACTCCTGGGAAGTTTGGTTGAGAGGGCTGCCTACCCTCATCACAGCTGCTATATACACAAGGTTAGGATGGGTGGGCACAAGCCCCCTCAGAAGCTGACCCCAGGCCAACTCCCAGGACCCAGGGCAGTGGCATAGAGGTAGCCAGCACCTCATCACCTCGGGGTTAAGAAAGCTAGAGCCTCTGAGTTCAGAAATCATGGGTGTCCTCCACAGACTCAGGCCAGAGGACAGCAAGGAAGTGTGAAAAGCCTTCATTTGCAGACAGTAAAACCTAAACAATATAAACTTGCTGTCCTTGCTGTCAGAAAGGGGGTGTCTTCTGGAGAGCTGTCCTAAGAGCTCTGCAGGCCTCAGCCCTGGGGCAGAGTCTCTTCGTTGGGGTGTCCATGAGTCCAGCAGGTCTCTGGTCCAGTGTCTACCTAGTCACAGCTATCTCCATAGACTTTAAGCTCATGATGTCCAGGGGGAACTCGAAGGCCAGAGTTTGCCTCATAGGTGCACAGGTCATTATGGGGCTGTTAAAATGGGTTTGTGTCAGGAAGGAAAGATGAGCCACCTGAGCCTGGGCACTAGGTGACACATGCAGGTCCAACCTCCAACAGGGTCAGGCAGGGAGGGACGAGTGGAGTGGGAGGGTGTGCACCTCACCTCATATGCAATAACTAGGTAGGCTGCCACGGGGAGGTGCTGTCGTCATTCCTCTTTCACAACTGGGGAGCTGGAGGCAGAGGGTAGGGAACTGGAGCAGAACTGAGGCCTGTGTGGGTCGGCTCTGGCTCCAGGCATCTATTACCTGCTGAGGGGTGCACAACCCTCTCCACCTCCCCAATGACTCTGCATCTTCCTCTGGGTCAGGGGTCACCTGGGGAGGGTCCAGATCTCTCTCTCTCATTCTCTCTCTGTCTCTCTCACCCTCTCTGACACACACACACAAGCACAAACACGCACATGCCCCACTTCCCACCAAATCCCAGGAGAGACATGGACTCGGCCTGGCAACAACACTGTGCCCCACAGAACATGGCAAAAACCACAATGCACTTGTCCTGTCAAGTGAAGTAGAAAGTGGAGACAGGCAGCAATGGACTGAAGCTGGCCTTGACTGGGAGCCCGGAGGACAGGGCTGGGGCATAGCTGTACCTTACAGATACAGTCCAGCAAATACTTCAGGTACTTGATGGTGCTGTTGTTTAATTCCATAATGTCCTAGAGAGAGAGGCAAAAGTGAGTTTAAGAGTCATCTGGCAGGGGCAGGCAGGGTCGTTGGTAATCTGGGGGCTCAGGCAGAGGTCCTCTGCAGTTCGGGGAATAATAGCCTGGCTGCACCAATGTATACATTCACACAGTGGCACATTAGCAGGAAAAGGTCCACATGGGTCCAGAGGTGCAATGGAGGCAGGGAGACACAGGAGTGTACACCCACATTACTTGTGTATCTATAAACAAACCACTGACAAAAATAAGAAATGAAGATGGGGTGAGTGCACTGGCAGGTCAGACCCGATGCTGTGGAGACTGTGAGCTAAAGACATTTACAATCACTTAAATTTCTTCAAGTACCTGAGTATACTACCCTTTTAACCTTTATTAGAGACAGGGTGGAGTACAGTGGTAGCATCAGAGTTCACTGCAGCCTCGGACTAGTGGGCTTAAGCGATCCTCCAGCCTTATCCAAAAGTGGTAAGATTATAGGCCACTGTACCCACGGTGTTTTTCCTTTTCTTTCAGTAGTAGACAAGTCACCAACTTGTAAGATTTAAGCAGGGTTGGCCCACCAAGATGTGGGCATGGTTCTGACCACAGGTAGAAGCTTCCAGGGCTCTCACCTGAAGAGTGAGCCACCTGGGCCTGGCCTGGCTCTAGAAACATCTCTGTGGCCATCTGAGCACAATCCAGTGTAGACCCCAAATCCCCTGCCCTCCTCACCCTCCTCACCCCTGACCAGGCTGGGATCAGCCCTTGCATAGGCCTCTGGCACTTCCTGGTGAGGGGATTTTCCTTGCCCTAAAGTAAGGGTAACCCTGACCCACACTGAATGTCAAGGGAACCCTGGCCCTGGTTCTTGCTACAGTAACCATCATTGGCCACAATTGTTTTTATCACCCTTACCCATAGTCACTTGGCAGCACCAGCACCTCGTCTGCTCTGAGCTAACTCGCCCTCCATAAAAGATGAAGGAACATCTCTCCTTCACTTTCTGGCAGCAGACCTCACCCTTGTAGCTGCCTGCCTTGCTCACACAGACTGGCTTTGCCCTGTTCGGGGCCCAGGGTTGAGCACACAAGGATAGGTCGCCTGTCGCAGCTGAGACGGGCCCAAGGAGATGGCCTATCCCAGGTGGCCCAGGGTCCCCCAGCCATTGCAAACCACTAGGCCAGGACCTGCTGCTGTGTCCCAAGGGCCTCCATGGGAAAACACACCGTGCCCTAAACCATCACCGGCAACTCTTGACATCTCAGGATCCTAAGGACTCTCTAACCCTCTGCTCTTTACGTCCCTATAGGTGCCTTCTTCTCCCCCTTCTGGCCCAGCTTCTTCATCAGTGGCAGAATGGCTGCCTCTGATGCAGTCCTCCCTGGAACGAACCTTGTCTTCTTCTCACTGGCCCTAAACTCATGGGCACACCTGAAAGTTCTTTCAGGGTAACCGCTCTGCTTTAACTCTGTAGCCCCCAACACTGTGTGGCCCACAGGACACCTCAGTGCGGGCTCACTGGCTCAGGTCTTAGGTGGAAGACAGCTGAACATCGGAGTAGTTGTGTGGGCACAGGAAAAAGCCAGGTTAGAGTGTCTTAGAGATGAGGTGACTGACGTGACACAGCTGATCCCCTGGGCTAGCATCAATGGTGCACAGATGGCTTTTTTGTTCACCTGAGCTGTGCACTGACAAATCACCTTAATAAAAGCTGCTTGAGATATCTCTCAGGATGAAAATCAATTCTACAGACAGCTAAAAATGTCTCAAGCCTACATCCCAGTTATCTGCTTCTCCACAGGGCATGTCTGGCACAAGCAGCAGAGATAGACAAGTGCCTTGAGGCCCTGGAAGGCTGTATGTCAGGGACAAATCAACCTTGCTGCACTGAAACTCATGGTGGGGACTTCAAACTATCTGTTTCTAGGGCAGGGCAGCAGCTGGGCCTGGGATTATGCCATCTGTGATCCCTAGGACCTCCAGTGAGCCATAGGCCTGGTAGCTACTGGGCACCCCAGCTGGCTGGAATTCCAGTGTCAGCCAAAGACACCCATCCTTCGTCACCTGTTCCTCCTCTT